>OY759273.1:10739065-10774065 GCA_963662155.1 Lamellibrachia columna
AAATGAATTACGTCTTCTTCACCACTGTGAATGAATTAAGCAAAAGTTGAACGACAGCCTAAAGTGGCAGTGTATTTTTTTACCCAAGCCCGTCACCAATAGTAATTCCAATTCGCGTTATGTTGCCTATATATATAAGAAATGTTCATACGCCAGTTTGCAGCAACGTAAGTATTGTAGTTTTTTTTTTATTATCAAGGCCATTTGTAATATTGACACGTTCCCTTTATTTGCCGTCACAATGGCCCTTGAATCTGGATTTGTAACGTGTTTTCGTCTACGATACCAGTTTACGCCATCCATCTGACAAACAGGTGGCAAGGCGTGTTTACGATCGTTTTAATTGTTCCGTCATCCGGCAGGGCACAAGGTTACATCTACGTTGCCGTTTACGTTAGCTTCAAAAGCAAAATAAATTACGTTAGCGTTGATATGTGTTGGTTTACGTACATGATTTAGTTAGGTAGATATAATACTGATGTGTACTGGAATCGAAGAAATCAAGGGGATTTCCAAATTGATGGATTGGCGAAATATAACGTTATTGCCGGGTGTTTGTTCATTATTCCTAGCAAGTTATTAAGAAAAAACGAAAAAATCAACTGACACGCTAGCCGCCCCAGCTACCTTAAAAATATTCAGTATTGACAAAAGAACAGAGAACGTTACGGTAAAATGTGATTTGAACTGATATACTGTTGTTATAAAAAACAACAAATTGCTGAAATTTGCTTTTCTACAAATGAAGCACATATGTTAATATTACTGAAATATGCAGTAAATAGCTTATTTTTATAGCAGTAGAACAAAAGTGATTTTTTTTATGCAGCATATTACTCTTAGCATACAGAAGTCTCACTGGGGCTTGAATGTCAGCCTCATCCAATAAGTCGTTACAAATTACATGTACAAGATATTTATATGAGGTGGCGAAGTTTAACTTCTTTCCTCCTAAGATCATTTCCCTAGCAAGATTAGCATTTCTAGAGTAAAAGTACATGACCAGGGATTTAGCAGCATTATATTGAACGTCGTGCTCACATCCGCAGGTGTAACATATGTCAAGTAATGTCTGTAGTCCTTTGGCGGAAAGAGCAAACAGAAGTAAATAATTTGCCTATATCAGGTGATTAACCATCGCTGTATCAAGACTACAATCAATGGGTTGTTTGTGTAGTTGTACATTCACATTGTCCATATAAACGTTAGAAAAGTATATTATATATATATATATATATATATATATATATATATATATATATATATATATATATCATGTTATACATATATATATATATATATATATATATATATATATATATATATATATATATATATATATATATATATATATATATATATATATATATATATATATATATATATATATATATATATATATATATATATATATATATATATATATATATATATATATATATATATATATATATATATATATATATATATATATATATATCGGCAGTTGAAGTCCGCTGTTTATTTTTCGACAGTCACGCATGTCGATCCTCGATTTGCTGTGGCCGTTGCCAATCTGTGATCAATTGATTGCCCGTTTCGGTGAGGACAGCGAAGACACTCCCACAGTATAAAACACTTCTAGGAATACATATTTTACAGTAGCTTCTCATGATACGCTGATGAGAACATTTTAATATAGATTTATTATTATTATTTATTATTACAAATATATATTTATTTTGTCATCATATATTATTTATGGTAGGACTAATTGGACAATATTTTAGAATATGTATTATTGGCACTGTGTTTTATCTAATTAATATAATTGTTAACATATTTATTTGTTATATAAATAATATATTTATTTTTTATATAATTAATAATATTTTAAGATGTTATGGTTGCATGTATTTAAAACGCATGAGATCAGTCTTGACTGCTGGGGTGCTATAAAATACTTATTTATTATTATTATTGTAACCGCATGATCGCATCCACTTTAGAACAGTGCATGTCACTCGTGACACACACTGGAGACGCTGATGCAATATTCCGTGGTAAACTGTGCCAAGCGGTTGACGACAAATCTAACATTAACATTGTTTACCACATATTATTGCATCAGCATCTCTGGGGTGGTTTTCTGATTCACAGACATTGTTCCGAAGTGGGCACTGTACGAAGAAAACGTGTTCATTACGCTGCTCTTTACCTGGACTGGGGCTGCTTCCGTTTAAATACAACGTTTAGTAGGCTAATTGTGATTGTATATGTAGACGTGTTAATAATCAGTGGTGGCTGCATATAGCAGTTTATCACACATTGTTCCCTTCAAAGCTACATGCATGGCTCCCTGCCACCATTGTGGCCTGTTTGTCTGCTGTGACTCCACTTGGTACAACACCACGGAACAATTAGTCTCGACTTGGGAACGGTGTATCGGTATCAACATTGTCATTCACGTATTCAATCAATGTTGTCAAATAATTCAACTGGTTCACTTCTTGGATGCTATGCTTGATTTATTTTCTCCACAGGTGACAAGCGATATTCACCAATATGTCGTACACAAAAATAAAGCTACGAAATATATATTTTTATATAGTCTAACCTACGTTTATTCTATCATCTTCATTGCCCAAATGTATTTTAAATAACCACAATTCTAATATATAATTTTACCGTTATATGTTTGTGAATATCGACCTTGCTATTCCGCAAGCAACGTATTCGAGTCGATTTAAATTAATTCAAATTAAACGGTAGAACCATGAGAATCCATCCATTAAAACACATTCGGCGGTCAAAATGTTAGAATAGATCGTTCATGGTTTATACTATCTAATATGATTTGGTAATTTTAATCTTGATTCACTCCGGGCGTATTCTATTTGTCTCTCCGACCTGTTCGCGGAGTGAAATGTGCTGTTCTTTTTGACGCGGAAAGAACACGTGATCTCTCCGCGAAAAATAGAATAGACCGGAGAAGCTGTCCGGACCGCTCCGACATCGCCGCCTGCGGGGAATGTCGCGAGAGGACAGTTTGTACACGTGACAACGCAATGATGTATATTGTCGCTGAAGAAAAATCGTTAACAATTGACACGGTTACTCATTCTGCGTCCATGTTGTTTATGGGCAATAACAAAGCGATTTCTACCCTCTCCGAAGTCTATTCTTTTTGATCCACTCCGCATTCTCCGCTTCCGGTGGCTCCGCGGACGTAAAAAAAGAACACGCCCCCTGCATCAGGCACGACAGCTGTGTCGTGTCTAGCCCCTTTTGCGACAACGGCGTCTTGGGAGTGAACTCGGTGGGGTCAACACTGCGGTCATTAATGACGCGCATCGGCTTTGTGCACTGTAGCAACTATTTATAAACACACTTGGCCGCACTTGAATACGACACCGACTTTCACGCGTCCGTTCACATGTATAATTGGTGAGATCGATGAAAACAGTTTTGTAGTAGTTGGCAACAGACATACTCACAATGTGAGGAATTTCTTAGCCCGGTGTGAGAATGTTAAAAATTCACAAGTCAAATAAACTTGCGCCACTCCCTTATTTATTATTTACTCGTATATGTTTTTGTCATCTTTGTTCGTTACATCCTGTTGTTACCAACTCTCGTCAAAGTCACATTTGTTGGCATCGCACAAACATGATGTCTTGTCATGTTGCGCGTAAAAGTAATCGGATGGTGAAATCGGTTAGTCTTTTGCGGAACGTACTGGCCTTGGGTTTACAATGTGATATTCCGGTAACGTTATCGCGGTACTTATGTGAAAACTCAGGTGTTAATGCTCGATCCAGTACATTTTTAGCGTACTTGATAATCGTATCGGTTCACTGACCCGACCATACCACAAGCAAAACACCTTTAATCACATGCTTCAAGCTCCACCGAAAAGTTCACAAGATCACCCGATCCCGTCACGGCTGAGTGACTAAGTTATATAACTAGAGCACTCGATGACGCTGATACAATGGCCATAATACAATGTGGTTTTACAAGACCACATCTCGTGCACACGCTACTATGGTCGCGCTACAATTATGGAGGCAATCTTCAATGTGCATGATCCATAAACAGCAGGCAGAGCGACATCGTGGCAACTAATGCGTAATGGCGTAAATTACTAAACCTTTGTTGCGAGACCCACGTGCATGTGATCGTGTCAGCGAATAGCGCACAACATTTGTTGTCGTAATTCAGTTTTCGAATCGGTTCAACAATGGTTGCGTCGAACAAATCAACTCGCGACTCGAGTTTTGTTGAGTTGCGGATCAGAGTACCGGTCGGTACACTGCTTGACTAATCCAATTTAAGTCAAACAAACACAGGACTCGCAATAGAAGTTTTGCATTGTACGCCTAACAACCAGTAGACAGCGAGCAAACCTGACGATTGCCGTTATGGGAGCAACTTGGCCTGCGTAGTTGGCGTTCAATACGCACCCACATATTGGCCTTCGGTCTGCGACCTCAGGGCAACACACAATAACAAAATATTCAACTATTCTACAACCAACACAGGTATCCATGGGTCTTAATTCAGGCAACCTTAAACATTTTGAACATGCAACGAGTATTGCATCACGTGTGTGACGCGGTTGTTTCTGGTAATACGTTTGACGTTCCCTTAAACAATCCCGAGCGTATTGATGGCATATTGGCCTTAGGCATTTGACAAACACTGCTACAATGACTGTCACGTATGAACTACCAAGGTATCCCTTCCTGGAGACGGGCATGTTTGCTAGTCTAACTATAATCGTGCTAGCGTATGTATGTTATGCAGTTACATTATTTTCAGAATATTTAACCAATGTGTTTATCTGTATCAGTTTTAAACTTTCTGAAAACGTTTGTGTCAACTGCAAATCTCAGAACTTTGCTAGATGTGTAATCTTATATTCTAACTATAATCGAGCTAGCGTGTGTATGTCAGTATGTTTGGAAGACATGACTGTGGTATATCAGCACACGACTATGGCATATCAGCACACGGTTGTGGCATATCAGCACACGACTATGGCATATCAGCACACGACTATGGCATATAAGCACACGACTGTGGCATATCCGCACACGACTGTGGCAAATCAGCACATGGCAGTGGCAAATCAGCACACGAATGTGACATATCAGCACACGACTGTGGCATATCCGCACACGACTGTGGCATATCAGCACATGACTGTGACATATCAGCAGACGAATATGGCATATCAGCTCACGACTGTGACATATCAGCACACGACTGTGGCATATCCGCTCACGACTGTGGCATATCCGCACACGAATGTGACATCAGCTCACGACTGTGGCATATCCGCAACGACTGTTGCATATCAGCACACGACTGTGGCATATCCGCACACGACTGTGGCATATCAGCACACGACTGTGACATATCAGCAGACGAATATGGCATATCAGCTCACCTGTGACATATCAGCACACGACTGTGGCATATCCGCTCACGACTGTGGCATATCCGCACACGACTGTGACATATCAGCACACGAATGTGACATCAGCTCACGACTGTGGCATATCCGCAACGACTGTTGCATATCAGCACACGACTGTGGTATATCCGCACACGACTGTGGCATATCAGCACACGATTGTGACATATCAGCACACGACTGTGACTTATCAGAACACGAATGTGGCATATCAGCACACGAATATGACATATCAGCTAACGACTGTGATATATCAGCACACGACTATGGCATATCAGCACACGGCTGTGGCATATCAGCACACGACTATGGCATATCAGCACACGACTGTGACATGTCAGCACACGACTATGGCATATTAGCACACGGCTGTGGCATATCAGCACACGACTGTGGTATATCAGTTCAAGACTGTGACATATCAGCACACGACTGTGGCATATCCGCCACGACTGTGGCATATCAGCTCACGACTGTGACATATCAGAACACGAATGTGGCATATCAGCACACGAATGTGACATATCAGCACACGACTGTGGCATATCAGCTCACGAATGTGATATATCAGAACACGACTATGGCATATCAGCACACGACTGTGACATATCAGCACACGACGGTGACATATCAGAACACGAATGTGGCATATCAGCACATGACTGTGACATATCAGCTAACGAATGTGACATACCGCACACGACTGTGACATATCAGCACACGAATGTGACATCAGCTCACGACTGTGGCATATCCGCACACGACTTTTGCATATCAGCACACGACTGTGGTATATCCGCACACGACTGTGGCATATCACCACACGACTGTGGCATATCAGCACACGGCTGTGGCATATCAGCACACGACTATGGCATGTCAGCACACGACTGTGACATGTCAGCACACGACTATTGCATATTATCACACGGCTGTGGCATATCAGCACACGACTGTGGTATATCACTCACGACTGTGACATATCAGAACACGAATGTGGCATATCAGCACACGAATGTGACATATCAGCACACGACTGTGGCATATCAGCTCACGACTGTGATATATCAGAACACGACTATAGCATATCAGCACACGACTGTGACATATCAGCACACGACCGTGACATATCAGAACACGAATGAGGCATATCAGCACATGACTGTGACATATCAGCTAACGAATGTGACATATCAGCTAACGACTGTGACATATCAGCACACGACTATGGCATATCAGCACACCACTGTGGCATATCAGCACACGGATGTGACATATCAGCATACGACTATGGCATATCAGCATACGGCTGTGGCATATCAGCACACGACTATGGAATATCAGCACACGGCTGTGGCATATCAGCACACGACTATTGCATATCAGTACACGACTGTGGTATATCAGCACACGACTATGGCATATCAGCACACGGTTGTGACATATCAGCACACGACTATGGCATATCAGCACACGACTATGGCATATCAGCACACGACTAAGGCATATCCGCACACGACTGTGGCAAATCAGCACATGGCAGTGGCAAATCAGCACAGGAATGTGGCATATCAGCACACGACTGGGGTATATCAGCACACGAATGTGGCATATCAGCACACGAATGTGGCATATCAGCACACGACTGTGACATATCAGCACACGACTGTGGCATATCAGCTCACGACTGTGACATATCAGCACACGACTGTGGCATATCCGCCCACGACTGTGGCATATCCGCACACGACTGTGGCATATCAGCTCACGACTGTGACATATCAGAACACGAATGTGGCATATCAGCAAACGACTGTGACATATCAGCACACGACTGTGGCATATCAGCTCACGACTGTGACATATCAGAACACGACTATGGCATATCAGCACACGATTGTGACATATCAACACACGACTGTGGCATATCCACCCACGAATGTGGCATATCCGCACACGACTGTGACATATCAGCACACGACTTTGGCATATCAGCTCACGACTGTGACATATCAGAACACGACTATGGCATATCAGCACACGACTTTGACATATCAGCACACGACTGTGGCATATCAGCACACGGTTGTGGCATATCAGCACACGACTATTGCATATCAGCACACGACTGTGGTATATCAGCACACGACTGTGGCATATCAGCACACTGTTGTGGCATATCAGCACACGACTATGGCATATCAGCACACGACTATGGCATATCCGCACACGACTGTGGCATATCAGAACACGAATGTGGCATATCAGCACACGACTGTGGCATATCAGCACACGACTGTGGCATATGCGCACACGATTGTGGCATATCAGCACACGACTGTGACATATCAGCACACGACTGTGGCATATCAGCTCACGACTGTGACATATCAGCACACGACTGTGGCATATCCGCCCACGACTGTGGCATATCCGCACACGACTGTGGCATATCAGCTCACGACTATGGCATATAAGCACACGACTATGGCATATAAGCACACGACTATGGCATAGCAGCACACGACTATGGCATATCAGCACACGACTATGGTATATCAGCACACGACTGTGGCACATCCGCACACGACTGTGGCATATCAGCACATGGCAGTGGCATATCAGCACACGACTGTGGCATATCAGCACACGACTGTGACATATCAGCACACGACTGTGGCGTATCAGCACACGACTGTGACATATCAGAACACGACTATGGCATATCAGCACACGAGTTTGACATATCAGCACACGACTGTGGCATATCAGAACACGAATGTGGCATATCAGCACATGACAGTGACAAATCAGCTAACGAATGTGACATATCAGCTAACGACTGTGACATATCAGCACACGACTATGGCATAACAGCACACGACTGTGGCATATCAGCATACGACTTGGCAAATCAGCACACGACTATGGTATATCAGCACACGACTGTGGCATATCCGCACACGACTGTGGCAAATCAGCACATGGCAGTGGCATATCAGCACACGAATGTGGCATATCAGCACACGACTGTGGCATATCAGCACACAACTGTGATATATCAGCACACGACTGTGGCATATCAGCTCACGACTGTGACATATCAGCACACGACTGTGGCATATCCGCACACGACTGTGGCATATCAGCTCACGACTGTGACATATCAGAACACGAATGTGGCATATCAGCACACGGTTGTGGCATATCAGCACACGACTATGGCATATCAGCACACGAATAAGGCATATCCGCACACGACTGTGGCCTATCAGAACACGAATGTGGCATATCAGCACACGACTGTGGCATATCAGCACACGACTGTGGCATATCCGCACACGATTGTGGCATATCAGCACACGACTGTGACATATCAGCACACGACTGTGGCATATCAGCTCACGATTGTGACATATCAGCACACGACTGTGGCATATCCGCCCACGACTGTGGCATATCCGCACACGACTGTGGCATATCAGCTCACGACTATGGCATATCAGCACACGAATATGGCATATAAGCACACGATTATGGCATAGCAGCAAACGACTATGGCATTTCAGCACACGACTATGGTATATCAGCACACGACTGTGGCACATCCGCACACGACTGTGGCATATCAGCACATGGCAGTGGCATATCCGCACACGAATGTGGCATATCAGCACACGACTGTGGCATATAAGCACACGACTGTGACATATCAGCACACGACTGTGGCATATCAGCACACGACTCTGACATATCAGAACACGACTATGGCATATCAGCACACGACTTTGACATATCAGCACACGACTGTGGCATATCAGAACACGAATGTGGCATATCAGCACATGACTGTGACAAATCAGCTAACGAATGTGACATATCAGCTAACGACTGTGACATATCAGCACACGACTGTGATATATCAGCACACGACTGTGGCATATCAGCTCACGACTGTGACATATCAGCACACGACTGTGGAATATCCGCCCACGACTGTGGCATATCCGCACACGATTGTGGCATATCAGCTCACGACTGTGACATATCAGAACACGAATGTGGCATATCAGCACACGACTGTTACATATCAGCACAAGACTGTGGCATATCAGCTCACGACTGTGACATATCAGAACACGACTATGGCATATCAGCACACGACTGTGACATATTAGCACAATAATGTGGCATATCAGCACACGGTTGTGGCATATCCGCACACGACTGTGGCATATCAGCACACGACTGTGGCAAATCAGCACATGGCAGTGGCATATCAGCACACGAATGTGGCATATCAGCACACGACTGTGGCATATCAGCACACGACTGTGATATATCAGCACACGACTGTGGCATATCAGCTCACGACTGTGACATATCAGCACACGACTGTGGCATATCCGCCCACGACTGTGGCATATCCGCACACGACTGTGGCATATCAGCTCACGACTGTGACATATCAGAACACGAATGTGGCATATCAGCACACGACTGTGACATATCAGCACACGACTGTGGCATATCAGCTCACGACTGTGACATATCAGAACACGACTATGGCATATCAGCACACGAATGTGGCATATCAGAACACGAATGTGGCATATCAGCACACGACTGTGACATATCAGCTTACGAATGTGACTTATCTGCTAACGACTGTGACATATCAGCACACGACTATGGCATAGCAGCACACGACTGTGGCCTATCAACACACGGCTGTGGCATATCAGCACACGACTATGGCATAGCAGCACACGACTGTGGCACATCAGCACACGACTGTGGCATATCAGAACACGACTATGGCATATCAGCACACGACTGTGGCATATCAGCACACGACTGTGACATATCAGAACACGAATGTTGCATATCAGTACACGACTGTGACATATCAGCTAACGAATGTGACATATCAGCACACGACTATGGCATATCAGCACACGACTGTGACATATCAGCACACGGCTGTGGCATATCAGCACACGACTATGGCATATCAGCACACGGCTGTGGCATATCAGCACTCGACTATGACATATCAGCACACGACTATGGCATATCAGCACACGACTGTGGCATATCAGCACATGGCAGTGGCATATCAGCACACGAATGTGGCATATCAGCACACGGCTGTGGCATATCCGCACACGACTGTGGCATATCAGCACACGACTGTGACATATCAGCACACGACTGTGGCATATCAGCTCACGACTGTGACATATCAGCACATGACTGTGGCATATCCGCCCACGACTGTGGCATATCCGCACACGACTGTGGCATATCCGCACACGACTGTGGCATATCAGCTCACGACTGTGACATATCAGGACACGAATGTGGCATATCAGCACACGAATGTGACATATCAGCACACGACTGTGGCATATCAGCACACGACTGTGGTATATCCGCACACGACTGTGGCATATCAGCACACGATTGTGACATATCAACACACGACTGTGACATATCAGAACACGAATGTGGCATATAAGCACATGACTGTGACATATAAGCTAACGAATTTGACATATCAGCTAACGACTGTGACATATCAGCTAACGAATTTGACATATCAGCTAACGACTGTGACATATCAGCTAACGAATTTGACATATCAGCTAACGACTGTGACATATCAGCACACGACTATGGCATATCAGCACACGACTGTGGCATATCAGCACACGGCTGTGGCATATCAGCACACGAATATGGCATATCAGCACACGACTGTGGCATATCCGCACACGACTGTGGCAAATCAGCACATGGCAGTGGCATATCAGCACACGACTGTGGTATATCAATTCAAGATTGTGATATATCAGCACACGACTGTGGCATATCCGCCCACGACTGTGGCATATCCGCACACGACTGTGGCATATCAGCTCACGATTGTGACATATCAGAACACGAATGTGGCATATCAGCACACGAATGTGACATATCAGCACACGACTGTGGCATATCAGCTCACGAATGTGAAATATCAGAACACGACTGTGGCATATCAGCTCACGACTGTGACATATCAGCACACGACGGTGACATATCAGAACACGAATGTGGTATATCAGCACATGACTATGACATATCAGCTAACGAATGTGACATACCGCACACGACTGTGACATATCAGCACACGGATGTGACATCAGCTCACGACTGTGGCATATCCGCACACGACTGTTGCATATCAGCACACGACTGGTATATCCGCACTCGACTGTGGCATATCAGCACACGACTGTGGCATATCAGCACACGGCTGTGGCATATCAGCACACGACTATGGCATGTCAGCACACGACTGTGACATGTCAGCACACGACTATTGCATATTAGCACACGGCTGTGGCATATCAGCACACGACTGTGGTATATCAGTTCAAGACTGTGACATATCAGCACTCGACTGTGGCATATCCGCCCACGACTGTGGCATATCCGCACACGACTGTGGCATATCAGCTCACGACTGTGACATATCAGAACACGAATGTGGCATATCAGCACACGAATGTGACATATCAGCACACGACTGTGGCATATCAGCTCACGACTATGATATATCAGAACACGACTGTAGCATATCAGCACACGACTGTGACATATCAGCACACGACTGTGACATATCAGAACACGAATGAGGCATATCAGCACATGACTGTGACATATCAGCTAACGAATGTGACATATCAGCTAACGACTGTGACATATCAGCACACGACTGTGGCATATCAGCACACCACTGTGGCATATCAGCACACGGCTGTGACATATCAGCATACGACTGTGTCATATCAGCATACGGCTGTGGCATATCAGCACACGACTGTGGCATATCAGCACACGGTTGTGGCATATCAGCACACGACTATTGCATATCAGCACACGACTGTGGTATATCAGCATACGACTGTGGCATATCATCACACGGTTGTGGCATATCAGCACACGACTATGGCATATCAGCACACGACTAAGGCATATCCGCACACGACTGTGGCATATCAGAACACGAATGTGGCATATTAGTACGCGAATGTGGCATATCAGCACACGACTGTGGCATATCAGCACACGACTGTGGCATATCCGCACACGATTGTGGCATATCAGCACACGACTGTGACATATCAGCACACGACTGTGGCATATCAGCTCACGACTGTGACATATCAGCACACGACTGTGGCATATCCGCCCACGACTGTGGCATATCCGCACACGACTGTGGCATATCAGCTCACGACTATGGCATATCAGCACACGAATATGGCATATAAGCACACGACTATGGCATAGCAGCACACGACTATGGTATATCAGCACACGACTGTGGCACATCCGCACACGACTGTGGCATATCAGCACATGGCAGTGGCATATCCGCACACGACTGTGGCATATCAGCACACGACTGTGGCATATCAGCACACGACTGTGACATATCAGCACACGACTGTGGCATATCAGCACACGACTGTGACATATCAGAACACGACTATGGCATATCAGCACACGACTTTGACATATCAGCACACGACTGTGGCATATCAGAACACGAATGTGGCATATCAGCACATGACTGTGACAAATCAGCTAACGAATGTGACATATCAGCTAACGATTGTGACATATCAGCACACGACTATGGCATAACAGCACACGACTGTGGCATATCAGCATACGGTTGTGGCATATCAGCACACGACTATGGCATATCAGCACACGACTATGGCATATCAGCACGCGACTGTGGCATAGCAGCACACGACTTGGCATATCAGCACACGACTATGGTATATCAGCACACGACTGTGGCATATCCGCACACGACTGTGGCAAATCAGCACATGGCAGTGGCATATCAGCACACGAATGTGGCATATCAGCACACGACTGTGGCATATCAGCACACGACTGTGATATATCAGCACACGACTGTGGCATATCAGCTCACGACTGTGACATATCAGCACACGACTGTGGCATATCCGCCCACGACTGTGGCATATCCGCACACGACTGTGGCATATCAGCTCACGACTGTGACATATCAGAACACGAATGTGGCATATCAGCACACGACTGTGACATATCAGCACACGACTGTGGCATATCAGCTCACGACTGTGACATATCAGAACACGACTATGGCATATCAGCACACGACTGTGACATATTAGCACACGGTTGTGGCATATCAGCACACGGTTGTGGCATATCCGCACACGACTGTGGCATATCAGCACACGACTGTGACATATCAGCACACGACTGTGGCATATCAGCTCACGACTGTGACATATCAGCACATGACTGTGGCATATCCGCCCACGACTCTGGCATATCCGCACACGACTGTGGCATATCAGCTCACGACTGTGACATATCAGAACACGAATGTGGCATATCAGCACACGACTGTGGCATGTCAGCACACGACTATGGCATATCAGCACACGGCTGTGGCATATCAGCACACGACTATGGCATATCAGCACACGGCTGTGGCATATCAGCACACGACTATGGCATATCAGCACACGGCTGTGCCATACACACACTTACGCGAATGTGCAACAAACGGCCGTATAAATTTACCCGCACACGCGATCTACGACCGTATGATGTGTATTTGTTCAACAACAATTCTAATGACCAACATTCCAAAAGTATCACGTTCATCCGGCCTAACCTGGTTGTAGCAGATGTTATCATTACCGGCCCAAACATATCCAAGGAGCTACATTTGTGTTAGAACTGTCAGGTCGGCGACACACCGTCGATCAGATAACACATGAAGCTTGCGGTAACTTCTAACGCTCCCACTGGCGTAGATTATATCTCTTTCTGAGTCATTCTTTCATCCGCTCGTCCGTTCGTGTCAGTATCATGTTATCAACAACAAAACACTAATCAAGACTGCTGTCGGTGATACATCTAGTAAGTGCCCCTTTCTCGGTATGCCTGGTCATTCCTCCCTGTGACACATTCCTCCATGTGGCTCAATCCTCCATGGTGCACATTCCTCCCTGTGGCTCAATCCTCCATGGGGCACATTCCTCCCTGCGGCTGGCACAATGCTCCCTTTGGCACATTACTACATGTGGTACACTCCTCCCTGTGGCTGACACACTCCTCCTTGTGGCACAATTCTCCCTGTGGCTCGCTCGTCTCGGTGACACACTCCTCCCTATCGCACACTCCTCCCTGTGGCTGACTCAATCCTTCTTGTGGCACACTCCTCCCTGTGGCACACTCCTCCCTGTGGCTCACTCCTCCCTGTGGCTCACTCCTGGGTGATGGGGCTGTTCAAGGACCAATGTCTATGGCGGGTGACCCCTCACCTTTGATGTGTGCATACTTTGGTTTATCTTGCATTATTGGCATGGACAACTTTTAGACATATAACAGTAATATTTTAATGCTGGTTTCGATTGGTATGTTATTGCATTGTATATATTCATATGAATCTTCAGATTAACATTTGGTAATCCGGCAATAAAATTTGCCAATTTTTCGAACTTTACAAAGTTTGTCATGTTTTCTGTAATTTGCGTCAAACTAGTTGCGGCTCCACATGACTATATTTCCCCAGCAGGAGACACACGTATCCGAGTATTTAAAAAGGTGTATATGTCTTCAAAACAAATAACTGGAAGTTTCAGTGTTTTGATATGCAACGCAAAGGGTCATTATTGTATATAACCGTTGGGTGGATCCAATGTTATAATTATATTTACCCATCAAATGATCCGTTGCTAATTTGCATCTGCTGGTGTGTATGAGTAGCTAAAAAGACCGTTACTGTGACTGATTTAAGCCACGTATAGACGAGAAATAGCATTAGGTTTGCCTGCCAACAAGGGCATATCTGTTATTTCCAAGAATGGAACACCAATCACCATTCAGCTTCTGTGCACGTGATTCCCCCTTACGCGAAATCCATCTCTCCAAAAGTGTCGCCGAAATTATTCAACCTTCCGATGTTTCCATCACGCGACAGACATGGCCCTGATATATCCAATCAAATTTAGTCTTATGTTACGAATATAGCGTGACAAGTGTCAAACACGTCATTTTAGAATACTCACCCTATGCTTCTCAATAAATACCATGATTTCAATAAATACCATATTTGAGTATCAGTCAATATGTTTGCATTCAATACTGCTTATGTTTTTTAACACAACATACCTGAAGCATGAATATCTGCGAAGCAACGGCGTCACTGCTATGTTCTCCCCCCAACTAATACCAATAGTTTTTTTACAGCCCACTTTAAATTCGCAATAATGTGCATAAAAAGCAATGCTTACTTACCACCTATCATGGCAAACAGCAGCACAAATGCCGTAGCCATGCTGAAAGACCTCAAACGACACATCCCCTGCTGTACGCTGTTCTAACTGTCGGTGAACTCAGGCCTTCAGCGAGTGAACCACTGTGTATGCAGGGTGAGCGTGCGTCAACTGCTGAGAAAGACAACCGCATTGCCTTTTGACTGATATTTTCCTGCTTAGGGGCAGCACAAGAAACTGGGTCAGCAAAACCAGTCGACCGTGACGTCACCAACCGGATGCGCCGTCATTGATATTACAAGATTTAACAAGATTTCCCATCCAAGCCAAATACCCAAATGACAAGTGGACAAGGAAGCCATTGGTTTATGGAGAGTCCTACAGTGTTCATCTACGTATAACCCGCCTATTGTGGCGATACCAGCCCCAATAACAAGCCGCCAGCAGTGCCTTTGTCCGTGATTTCTTATCCAAAAAATTATCTTTGAGCGCGATGGTGAATTACTATCAAGGCTACATTTGTAGCAACATAGAAGACAGAGAAGTTGATCGTTCATAATCAACTACATTTCGTTCATAATCAGATACATTTTGACATCAATGTAAAGTCAGCAAGTAAAAACCAAAAAAAAGATATGAGAAAAAAATTTGCAAAGCTAGATTGGAATAACATACTGAGGAACAAGAATGCAAATGAATGTTAGAATTTTCTAAAATATGAAATTGTTGTTAAATTATCGTTGATAAATTTGTTCGCTTAAAACAAAACCAAGAAAAACGGTATAGAAGGAAACACTTGTCAAAAAAAGCTATTGAAAAAATAGTGTTTAAGTAAACTATGTGGGAGGGTTTATATATATGTGTGTGTGTGTGTGTGTGTATATATATATATATATATATATATATATATATATATATATATATATATATATACAATGTGTATATATATATATATATATATAAATAAACCCTCCCACATAGTTTATATATATATAAACTATGTGGGAGGGTTTATATATATATATATATATATATATATATATATATTTGATGTGTGTGTGCATGTGTGTATATATATATATATATATATATATATAGGGAGCAAGGGGAAGAAGAATATATATATATATATATATATATATATATATATATATATATATATATATATCTCCCTTGCGGGGTGGGGTCCAAGTCACTCGATTGTTTCTTCTACTTTCGATGTTAATGTTCCCCATTTCCCTCTCTCTTCTGCGGTGGTCTTCCACCCTTGGCCTTACGTAACTGCCCTTTTAAGATCTCTTTTGACACAGTCTTTCCATCGCAGCTTTGGTCTTCCTCTTCTTCTTCTGCCACCCTCTTCTGCTTTCCATGCTCTTTTGAACAGTCTGTCTTCACCCATTCTTTGCACATGTCCTGCCCATCTCATTCTGCTTCCGGCTACTTTCATCTTTAGGTATTTTTTCATGCCAATCTCTTCTCTCAATTCCTTCATCTTCCTTCTGTCTTCTTGTGTTACTTTGCATATTCTTCGGACCCAGTTGTTTTCTGCTATCTGCATCTTCTCCTCCTGTCTCTCTGTCAGTGCCAGTTTTCCCAACCCGTATATACAGGCAGGTACCACGCAGGCTTCCAACACTTTTCCTTTTAGTTGTTTCTTCAGTTTTCTGTCCCACATAATGCCTTCCACTCTCCTCCACGCTGCTGCTCCTGCTTGCACTCTCCTCTGTATTTATTTTCTACTTCCTCCATCCTCACACACTGTACTGCCCAAGTATGCAAAACTGTTCACTTGTTTAATGGTCTTTCCGTCAACAACTATATGTAGGTCCACCTCTTGTTCGCCTATCCACATTACTTCAGTCTTCTTCAGATTCATTCGGAGGCCATGTTTTCTAAACTTGCAACGGTTTCTGTAAATTATCTTTGTTATCAGCCACCACTGCTAGGTTATCTTCATATAGTATATTCTTAAGTTCTTCATATAGTATCTTCTTAAGTTAGTACTTTTCAGATTTTTTGCACTGGTTAGGTTCATCACCACAATAAAAAGCAGGAGACTCAAGGCACTTCCATGTCTAAGTTCTACTCCCACTCCAAATTGTTCCGATATTTCTCTTTCAACTCTCACCACTGCTGTTGTCTCCTGGTACATTTCCTCAACTATTCTGACCTCTGCCTCACCAACCTCCACCCATCTCATGACTGCAAATGCAAGTTCTCTCGGCACGGTGTCAAATGCCTTTTAAAGATCGACAAAAAAGAAAGCTACATCCTTTCTAAATTCTCACCTCTTCTCAATAATTTGTCTGATGGTAAACGAGCCATCATCCGTTCCTCTCCCTTTCCTAAATCACTGATTCCCTTCGATTTTTTTGCTCTGAACTATATGCCTAGCAGTATCCTTTCCATCAATGTCAGGGTTTGGCTCAGTAATGTGATGCCTCTGTGTCTCCCTGGATCATGGATGTCCCCTTTTCCCTTCCATATCGGCACAATCACTCCTCTTCGCCACTGGTATCTCACCTGTTGTGAAACACACATTAAACAGTCTCGTCAGCCACTTGACTCCAACTAGTCTGTTTGCTTTCACCATTTCCACTGACAGTTCGTCCACTCCTACAGCCTTCCTAGTTCTCATCTCCTTTACAGCTTTATCCACCTCTTCTTCTGTTATTGTCCTCACCTCCAACTCTCTCCTTACATAATGTCGTATCTCTATCTCACATTCTCCCTCCGGGTTTAGTAATTTCTTGAAATACTATGCCACAGCCGTATGCTGATATGACACAGTCGTATGCTGATATGTCACAGCCGTGTGCTGATATGCCACAGTGGTGTGCTGATATGCCACAGTCGTGTGCTGATATGTCACAGTCGTTAGCTGATATGTCACATTCGTTAGCTGATATGTCACAGTCATGTGCTGATATGCCTCATTCGTGTTCTGATATGTCACAGTCGTGTGCTGATATGTCACAGTCGAGTGCTGATATGCTACAGTCGTGTTCTGATATATCATAGTCGTGAGCTGATATGCCACAGTCGTGTGCTGATATGTCACATTCGTGTGCTGATATGCCACATTCGTGTTCTGATATGTCACAGTCGTGAGCTGATATGCCACAGTCGTGTGCGGATATGCCACAGTCGTGGGCGGATATGCCACAGTCGAGTGCTGATATGTCACAGTCTTGAACTGATATACCACAGTCGTGTGCTGATATGCCACAGCCGTGTGCTAATATGCAATAGTCGTGTGCTGACATGTCACAGTCGTGTGCTGACATGCCATAGTCGTGTGCTGATATGCCACAGCCGTGTGCTGATATGCCACAGTCGTGTGCTGATATGCAACAGTCGTGTGCGGATATGCCACAGTCGTGAGCTGATGTCACATCCGTGTGCTGATATGTCACAGTCGTGTGCGGTATGTCACATTCGTTAGCTGATATGTCATAGTCATGTGCTGATATACTACATTCGTGTTCTGATATGTCACCGTCGTGTGCTGATATGTCACAGTCGTGAGCTGATATGCCACAGTCGTGTTCTGATATTTCACATTCGTGAGCTGATATGCCACAGTCTTGTGCTGATATGTCACATTCGTGTGCTGATATGCCACATTCGTGTTCTGATATGTCACAATCGTGAGCTGATATGCCACAGTCGTGTGCGGATATGCCACAGTCGTGGGCGGATATGCCACAGTCGTGTGCTGATATATCACAATCTTGAATTGATATACCACAGTCGTGTGCTGATATGCCACTGCCATGTGCTGATTTGCCACAGTCGTGTGCGGATATGCCACAGTCGTGTGCTGATATGCCATATTCGTGTGCTGATATGCCACAGCCGTGTGCTGATATGCCACAGTGGTGTGCTGATATGCCACAGTCGTGTGCTGATATGTCACAGTCGTTAACTGATATGTCACATTCGTTAGCTGATATGTCACAGTCATGTGCTGATATGCCTCATTCGTGTTCTGATATGTCACAGTCGTGTGCTGATATGTCACAGTCGTGTGCTGATATGCTACAGTCGTGTTCTGATATATCATAGTCGTGAGCTGATATGCCACAGTCGTGTGCTGATATGTCACATTCGTGTGCTGATATGCCACATTCGTGTTCTGATATGTCACAGTCGTGAGCTGATATGCCACAGTCGTGTGCGGATATGCCACAGTCGTGGGCGGATATGCCACAATCGAGTGCTGATATGTCACAGTCTTGAACTGATATACCACAGTCGTGTGCTGATATGCCACAGCCGTGTGCTAATATGCAATAGTCGTGTGCTGACATGTCACAGTCGTGTGCTGACATGCCATAGTCGTGTGCTGATATGCCACAGCCGTGTGCTGATATGCCACAGTCGTGTGCTGATATGCAACAGTCGTGTGCGGATATGCCACAGTCGTGAGCTGATGTCACATCCGTGTGCTGATATGTCACAGTCGTGTGCGGTATGTCACATTCGTTAGCTGATATGTCATAGTCATGTGCTGATATACTACATTCGTGTTCTGATATGTCACCGTCGTGTGCTGATATGTCACAGTCGTGAGCTGATATGCCACAGTCGTGTTCTGATATTTCACATTCGTGAGCTGATATGCCACAGTCGTGTGCTGATATGTCACATTCGTGTGCTGATATGCCACATTCGTGTTCTGATATGTCACAATCGTGAGCTGATATGCCACAGTCGTGTGCGGATATGCCACAGTCGTGGGCGGATATGCCACAGTCGTGTGCTGATATATCACAATCTTGAATTGATATACCACAGTCGTGTGCTGATATGCCACTGCCATGTGCTGATTTGCCACAGTCGTGTGCGGATATGCCACAGTCGTGTGCTGATTTGCCATATTCGTGTGCTGATATGCCACAGCCGTGTGCTGATATGCCACAGTCGTGTGCTGATATGCCATAGTCGTGTGCTGATATGTCACAGTCGTTAGCTGATATGTCAAATTCGTTAGCTGATATGTCACAGTCGTTAGCTGATATGTCAAATTCGTTAGCTGATATGTCACAGTCGTTAGCTGATATGTCAAATTCGTTAGCTGATATGTCACAGTCATGTGCTTATATGCCACATTCGTGTTCTTATATGTCACAGTCGTGTGTTGATATGTCACAATCGTGTGCTGATATGCCACAGTCGTGTGCGGATATACCACAGTCGTGTGCTGATATGCCACAGTCGTGTGCTGATATGTCACATTCGTGTGCTGATATGCCACATTCGTGTCCTGATATGTCACAGTCGTGAGCTGATATGCCACAGTCGTGTGCGGATATGCCACAGTCGTGTGCGGATATGGCACAGTCGTGGGCGGATATGCCACAGTCATGTGCTGATATGTCACAGTCGTGAGCTGATATGCCACAGTCGTGTGCTGATATGTCACAGTCGTGTGCTGATATGCCACAGTCGTGTGCGGATATGCCACAGCCGTGTGCTGATATGCCACATTCGTGTGCTGATATGCCACTGCCATGTGCTGATATGCCACAGTCGTGTGCTGATATGCCATAGTCGTGTGCTGATATGTCATAGTCGAGTGCTGATATGCCACAGCCGTGTGCTGATATGCCATAGTCGTGTGCTGATATGCCACAGCCGTGTGCTGATATGTCACAGTCGTGTGCTGATATGCCATAGTCGTGTGCTGATATGTCACATTCGTTAGCTGATATGTCACAGTCGTGTACTGATATGCAACATTCGTGTTCTGATATGTCACAGTCGTGTGCTGATATGCCACAGTCGTGTGCTGATATGCCATAGTCGTGTTCTGATATGCCACAGTCGTGTGCTGATGTGCCACAGTCGTGTGCTGCTATGCCATAGTCGTGTGCTGATATGCCACAGCCGTGTGTTGATAGGCCACAGTCGTGTGCTGCTATGCCATAGTCGTGTGCTGATATGTCACAGTCGTTAGCAGATAAGTCACATTCGTTAGCTGATATGTCACAGTCGTGTGCTGATATGCCACATTCGTGTTCTGATATGCCACATTCGTGTGCTGATATGCCATAGTCGTGTTCTGATATGTCACAGTCGTGAGCTGATATGCCACAGTCGTGTGCTGATATGTCACAGTCGTGTGCTGATATGCCACATTCGTGTTCTGATATGTCACAGTCGTGAGCTGATATGCCACAGTCGTGTGCGGATATGCCACAGTCGTGGGCGGATATGCCACAGTCGTGTGCTGATATGTCACAGTCGTGAGCTGATATGCCACAGTCGTGTGCTGATATATCACAGTCGTGTGCTGATATGCCACAGTCGTGTGCTGATATGCCACATTCGTGTGCTGATATGCCACTGCCATGTGCTGATTTGCCACAGTCGTGTGCTGATATGCCACAGTCGTGTGCGGATATGCCACAACCGTGTGCTGATATGCCACATTCTTGTGCTAATATGTCACAGTCGTGTGCTGATATGCCATAGTCGTGTTCTGATATGTCACAGTCGTGAGCTGATATGCCACAGTCGTGTGCTGATATGTAACAGTCGTGTGCTGATATGACACATTCGTGTTCTGATATGTCACAGTCGTGAGCTGATATGCCACAGTCGTGTGCGGATATGCCACAGTCGTGGGCGGATATGCCACAGTCGTGTGCTGATATATCACAATCTTGAATTGATATACCACAGTCGTGTGCGGATATGCCTTAGTCGTGTGCTGATATGCCATAGTCGTGTGCTGATATGCCACAACCGTGTGCTGATATGCCACAGTCGTATGCTGATATACCACAGTCGTGTGCTGATATGCAATAGTCGTGTGCTGATATGCCACAACCGTGTGCTGATATGCCACAGTCGTGTGCTGATATGCCACAGTCGTATGCTGATATGTCACAGCCGTGTGCTGATATGCCACAGTGGTGTGCTGATATGCCACAGTCGTGTGCTGATATGTCACAGTCGTTAGCTGATATGTCACATTCGTTAGCTGATATGTCACAGTCATGTGCTGATATGCCTCATTCGTGTTCTGATATGTCACAGTCGTGTGCTGATATGTCACAGTCGTGTGCTGATATGCTACAGTCGTGTTCTGATATATCATAGTCGTGAGCTGATATGCCACAGTCGTGTGCTGATATGTCACATTCGTGTGCTGATATGCCACATTCGTGTCCTGATATGTCACAGTCGTGAGCTGATATGCCACAGTCGTGTGCGGATATGCCACAGTCGTGTGCGGATATGCCACAGTCGTGGGCGGATATGCCACAGTCATGTGCTGATATGTCACAGTCGTGAGCTGATATGCCACAGTCGTGTGCTGATATGTCACAGTCGTGTGCTGATATGCCACAGTCGTGTGCGGATATGCCACAGCCGTGTGCTGATATGCCACATTCGTGTGCTGATATGCCACTGCCATGTGCTGATATGCCACAGTCGTGTGCTGATATGCCATAGTCGTGTGCTGATATGTCATAGTCGAGTGCTGATATGCCACAGCCGTGTGCTGATATGCCATAGTCGTGTGCTGATATGCCACAGCCGTGTGCTGATATGTCACAGTCGTGTGCTGATATGCCATAGTCGTGTGCCGATATGTCACATTCGTTAGCTGATATGTCACAGTCGTGTACTGATATGCAACATTCGTGTTCTGATATGTCACAGTCGTGTGCTGATATGCCACAGTCGTGTGCTGATATGCCATAGTCGTGTTCTGATATGCCACAGTCGTGTGCTGATGTGCCACAGTCGTGTGCTGCTATGCCATAGTCGTGTGCTGATATGCCACAGCCGTGTGTTGATAGGCCACAGTCGTGTGCTGCTATGCCATAGTCGTGTGCTGATATGTCACAGTCGTTAGCAGATAAGTCACATTCGTTAGCTGATATGTCACAGTCGTGTGCTGATATGCCACATTCGTGTTCTGATATGCCACATTCGTGTGCTGATATGCCATAGTCGTGTTCTGATATGTCACAGTCGTGAGCTGATATGCCACAGTCGTGTGCTGATATGTCACAGTCGTGTGCTGATATGCCACATTCGTGTTCTGATATGTCACAGTCGTGAGCTGATATGCCACAGTCGTGTGCGGATATGCCACAGTCGTGGGCGGATATGCCACAGTCGTGTGCTGATATGTCACAGTCGTGAGCTGATATGCCACAGTCGTGTGCTGATATATCACAGTCGTGTGCTGATATGCCACAGTCGTGTGCTGATATGCCACATTCGTGTGCTGATATGCCACTGCCATGTGCTGATTTGCCACAGTCGTGTGCTGATATGCCACAGTCGTGTGCGGATATGCCACAACCGTGTGCTGATATGCCACATTCTTGTGCTAATATGTCACAGTCGTGTGCTGATATGCCATAGTCGTGTTCTGATATGTCACAGTCGTGAGCTGATATGCCACAGTCGTGTGCTGATATGTAACAGTCGTGTGCTGATATGCCACATTCGTGTTCTGATATGTCACAGTCGTGAGCTGATATGCCACAGTCGTGTGCGGATATGCCACAGTCGTGGGCGGATATGCCACAGTCGTGTGCTGATATGTCACAATCGTGAGCTGATATGCCACAGTCGTGTGCTGATATATCACAGTCGTGTGCTGATATGTCACAGTCGTTAGCTGATATGTCACATTCGTTAGTTGATTTGTCACAGTCATGTGCTGATATGCCACATTCGTGTTCTGAAATGCCACAGTCGTGTGCTGATATGTCAAAGTCGTGTGCTGATATGCCATAGTCGTGTTCTGATATGTCAGATTCGTGTGCTGATATGCCACAGTCGTGTGCTGATATGTCACAGTCGTGTGCTGATATGCCACAGTCGTGTGCTGATATGCCACATTCGTGTGCGGATATGCCACTGCCATGTGCTGATATGCCACAGTCGTGTGCGGATGTGCCACAGTCGTGTGCTGATATACCATAGTCGTGTGCTGAAATGCCATAGTCGTTTGCTGCTATGCCATAATCGTGTGCTTATATGCCATATTCGTGTGCTGATATGCCATAGTCGTGAGCTGATATGCCACAGTCGTGTGCGGATATGCCACAGTCGTGGGCGGATATGCCACAGTCGTGTGCTGATATGTCACAATCGTGAGCTGATATGCCACAGTCGTGTGCTGATATGTCACAGTCGTGTGCTGATATGCCACAATCGTGTGCGGATATGCCACAGTCGTGTGCTGATATGCCACAGTCGTGTGCTGATATGCCACATTCGTGTTCTGATAGGCAACAGTCGTGTGCGGATATGCCTTATTCGTGTGCTGATATGCCATAGTCGTGTGCTGATATGCCACAACCGTGTGCTGATATGCCACATTCGTGTTCTGATATGTCACAGTCGTGAGCTGATATGCCACAGTCGTGTGCGGATATGCCACAGTCGTGGGCGGATATGCCACAGTCGTGTGCTGATATGTCACAGTCGTGAGCTGATATGCCACAGTCGTGTGCTGATATATCACAGTTGTGTGCTGATATGCCACAGTCGTGTGCTGATATGCCACATTCGTGTGCTGATATGCCACTGCCATGTGCTGATTTGCCACAGTCGTGTGCGGATATGCCGCAGTCGTGTGCTGATATACCATAGTCGTGTGCTGATTTGCCAAGTCGTATGCTGATATGCCACAGTCGTGTGCTGTTATGCCATAGTCGTGTGCTGATATGTCACAGTCGTTAGCTGATATGTCACATTCGTTAGCTGATTTGTCACTGTCATGTGCTGATATGCCACATTCGTGTTCTGATATGCCACAGTCGTGTGCTGATATGTCAAACTCGTGTGCTGATATGCCATAGTCGTGTTCTGATATGTCACAGTCGTGTGCTGATACGCCACAGTCGTGTGCTGATATGTCACAGTCGTGTGCTGATATGCCACAGTCGTGTGCTGATATGCCACTGCCATGTGCTGATATGCCACAGTCGTGTGCGGATGTGCCACAGTCGTGTGCTGATATACCATAGTCGTGTGCTGATATGCCATAGTCGTGTGCTGCTATGCCATAGTCGTGTGCTTATATGCCATAGTCGTGTGCTGATATGCCATAGTCGTGAGCTGATATGCCACAGTCGTGTGCGGATATGCCACATTCGTGGGCGGATATGCCACAGTCGTGTGCTGATATGTCACAGTCGTGAGCTGATATGCCACAGTCGTGTGCTGATATGTCACAGTCGTGTGCTGATATGCCACAATCGTGTGCGGATATGACACAGTCGTGTGCTGATATGCCACAGTCGTGTGCTGATATGCCACATTCGTGTTCTGATATGCCACAGTCGTGTGCGGATATGCCATAGTCGTGTGCTGATATGCCATAGTCGTGTGCTGATATGCCACAACAGTGTGCTGATATGCCACAGTCGTGTGCTGATATACCACAGTCGTGTGCTGATATGCAATAGTCGTGTGCTGATATGCCACAACCGTGTGCTGATATGCCACAGTCGTGTGCTGATATGTCAAAGTCGTGTGCTGATATGCCATAGTCGTGTTCTGATATGTCACAGTCGTGAGCTGATATGCCAAAGTCGTGTGCTGATATGTCACAGTCGTGTGCGGATATGCCACATTCGTGGGTGGATATGCCACAGTCGTGTGTTGATATGTCACAATCGTGTGCTGATATGCCATAGTCGTGTTCTGATATGTCACAGTCGTGAGCTGATATGCCACAGTCGTGTGCTGATATGTCACAGTCGTTTGCTGATATGCCACATTCGTGTTCTGATATGTCACAGTCGTGAGCTGATATGCCACAGTCGTGTGCGGATATGCCACAGTCGTGGGCGGATATGCCACAGTCGTGTGCTGATATGTCACAGTCGTGAGCTGATATGCCACAGTCGTGTGCTGATATGTCACAGTCGTGTGCTGATATGCCACATTCGTGTGCTGATATGCCACATTCGTGTGCTGATATGCCCCAGTCGTGTGCTGATATGCCACATTCCTGTGCTGATTTGCCACTGCCATGTGCTGATTTGCCACAGTCGTGTGCGGATATGCCTTAGTCGTGTGCTGATATGCCATAGTCGTGTGCTGATATGCCATAGTCGTGTGCTGATATGTCACAACCGTGTGCTGATATGCCATAGTCGTGTGCTGATATACCACAGTCGTGTACTGATATGCAATAGTCGTGTGCTGATATGCCACAGCCGTGTGCTGATATTCCATAGTCGTGTGCTGATATGCCACAGCCGTATGCTGATATGCCATAGTCGTATGCTGATATGTCACATCCGTGTGCTGATATGCCACAGTGGTGTGCTGATATGCCATAGTCGTGTGCTGATATGTCACAGTCGTTAGCTGATATGTCACATTCGTTAGCTGATATGTCACAGTCATGTGCTGATATGCCTCATTCGTGTTCTGATATGTCACGGTCGTGTGCTGATATGTCACAGTCGTGTGCTGATATGCTATAGTCGTGTTCTGATATATCACAGTCGTGAGCTGATATGCCACAGTCGTGTGCTGATATGTCACATTCGTGTGCTGATATGCCACATTCGTGTTCTGATATGTCACAGTCGTGAGTGATATGCCACAGTCGTGTGCTGATATGCCACAGTCGTGGGCGGATATGCCACAGTCGTGTGCTGATATGTCACAGTCTTGAACTGATATACCACAGTCGTGTGCTGATATGCCACAGCCGTGTGATAATATGCAATAGTCGTGTGCTGACATGTCACAGTCGTGTGCTGACATGCCATAGTCGCGTGCTTATATGCCACAGCCGTGTGCTGATATGCCACAGTCGTGTGGTGATATGCCACAGTCGTGTGCGGATATACCACAGTCGTGTGCTGATATGCAAAAGTCGTGTGCGGATATGCCACAGTCGTGAGCTGATGTCACATTCGTGTGCTGATATGTCACAGTCGTGTGCGGTATGTCACATTCGTTAGCTGATATGTCACAGTCATGTGCTGATATGCCACATTCGTGTTCTGATATGTCACCGTCGTGTGCTGATATGTCACAGTCGTGTGCTGATATGCCATAGTCGTGTTCTGATATATCACATTCGTGAGCTGATATGCCACAGTCGTGTGCTGATATGTCACATTCGTGTGCTGATATGCCACATTCGTGTTCTGATATGTCACAGTCGTGAGCTGATATGCCACAGTCGTGGCGGATATGCCACAGTCGTGTGCTGATATGTCACAGTCTTGAACTGATATACCACAGTCGTGTGCTGATATGCCACAGCCGTGTGCTAATATGCCATAGTCGTGTGCTGACATGTCACAGTCGTGTGCTGATATGCCATAGTCGTGTGCTGATATGCCACAGCCGTGTGCTGATATGCCATAGTCGTGTGCTGATATATCACAGTCGTTAGCTGATATGTCATAGTCGTGTGCTGATATGCCACATTCGTGTTCTGATAAGTCACAGTCGTGTGCTGATATGTCACAATCGTGTGCTGATATGCCACAGTCGTGTGCGGATATACCACAGTCGTGTGTTGGTATGCAACAGTCGTTGCGGATATGCCACAGTCGTGAGCTGATATCACATTCGTGTGCTGATATGTCACAGTCGTGTGCGGATATGCCACAGTCGTGAGCGGATATGCCACAGTCGTGTGCTGATATGTCACAGGTGAGCTGATATGCCATATTCGTCTGCTGATATGTCACAGTCGTGTGCTGATATGCCACAGTCGTGTGCGGATATGCCACAGTCGTGTGCTGATATGCAACAGTCGTTGCGGATATGCCACAGTCGTGAGCTGATGTCACATTCGTGTGCTGATATGTCACAGTCGTGTGCGGATATGCCACAGTCGTGAGCGGATATGCCACAGTCGTGTGCTGATATGTCACAGTCGTGAGCTGATATGCCATATTCGTCTGCTGATATGTCACAGTCGTGTGCTGATATGCCACAGTCGTGTGCGGATATGCCACAGTCGTGTGCTGATATGTCACATTCGTGTGCTGATTTGCCACTGCCATGTGCTGATTTGCCACAGTCGTGTGCGGATATGCCACAGTCGTGTGCTGATATGCCATAGTCGTGTGCTGATATGCCATAGTCGTGTGCTGATATGCCACAACCGTGTGCTGATATGCCATAGTCGTGTGCTGATATACCACAGTCATGTCTTCCAAACATACTGACATACACACGCTAGCTCGATTATAGTTAGAATATAAGATTACACATCTAGCAAAGTTCTGAGATTTGCAGTTGACACAAACGTTTTCAGAAAGTTTAAAACTGATACAGATAAACACATTGGTTAAATATTCTGAAAATAATGTAACTGCATAACATACATACGCTAGCACGATTATAGTTAGACTAGCAAACATGCCCGTCTCCAGGAAGGGATACCTTGGTAGTTCATACGTGACAGTCATTGTAGCAGTGTTTGTCAAATGCCTAAGGCCAATATGCCATCAATACGCTCGGGATTGTTTAAGGGAACGTCAAACGTATTACCAGAAACAACCGCGTCACACACGTGATGCAATACTCGTTGCATGTTCAAAATGTTTAAGGTTGCCTGAATTAAGACCCATGGATACCTGTGTTGGTTGTAGAATAGTTGAATATTTTGTTATTGTGTGTTGCCCTGAGGTCGCAGACCGAAGGCCAATATGTGGGTGCGTATTGAACGCCAACTACGCAGGCCAAGTTGCTCCCATAACGGCAATCGTCAGGTTTGCTCGCTGTCTACTGGTTGTTAGGCGTACAATGCAAAACTTCTATTGCGAGTCCTGTGTTTGTTTGACTTAAATTGGATTAGTCAAGCAGTGTACCGACCGGTACTCTGATCCGCAACTCAACAAAACTCGAGTCGCGAGTTGATTTGTTCGACGCAACCATTGTTGAACCGATTCGAAAACTGAATTACGACAACAAATGTTGTGCGCTATTCGCTGACACGATCACATACACGTGGGTCTCGCAACAAAGGTTTAGTAATTTACGCCATTACGCATTAGTTGCCACGATGTCGCTCTGCCTGCTGTTTATGGATCATGCACATTGAAGATTGCCTCCATAATTGTAGCGCGACCATAGTAGCGTGTGCACGAGATGTGGTCTTGTAAAACCACATTGTATTATGGCCATTGTATCAGCGTCATCGAGTGCTCTAGTTATATAACTTAGTCACTCAGCCGTGACGGGATCGGGTGATCTTGTGAACTTTTCGGTGGAGCTTGAAGCATGTGATTAAAGGTGTTTTGCTTGTGGTATGGTCGGGTCAGTGAACCGATACGATTATCAAGTACGCTAAAAATGTACTGGATCGAGCATTAACACCTGAGTTTTCACATAAGTACCGCGATAACGTTACCGGAATATCACATTGTAAACCCAAGGCCAGTACGTTCCGCAAAAGACTAACCGATTTCACCATCCGATTACTTTTACGCGCAACATGACAAGACATCATGTTTGTGCGATGCCAACAAATGTGACTTTGACGAGAGTTGGTAACAACAGGATGTAACGAACAAAGATGACAAAAACATATACGAGTAAATAATAAATAAGGGAGTGGCGCAAGTTTATTTGACTTGTGAATTTTTAACATTCTCACACCGGGCTAAGAAATTCCTCACATTGTGAGTATGTCTGTTGCCAACTACTACAAAACTGTTTTCATCGATCTCACCAATTATACATGTGAACGGACGCGTGAAAGTCGGTGTCGTATTCAAGTGCGGCCAAGTGTGTTTATAAATAGTTGCTACAGTGCACAAAGCCGATGCGCGTCATTAATGACCGCAGTGTTGACCCCACCGAGTTCACTCCCAAGACGCCGTTGTCGCAAAAGGGGCTAGACACGACACAGCTGTCGTGCCTGATGCAGGGGGCGTGTTCTTTTTTTACGTCCGCGGAGCCACCGGAAGCGGAGAATGCGGAGTGGATCAAAAAGAATAGACTTCGGAGAGGGTAGAAATCGCTTTGTTATTGCCCATAAACAACATGGACGCAGAATGAGTAACCGTGTCAATTGTTAACGATTTTTCTTCAGCGACAATATACATCATTGCGTTGTCACGTGTACAAACTGTCCTCTCGCGACATTCCCCGCAGGCGGCGATGTCGGAGCGGTCCGGACAGCTTCTCCGGTCTATTCTATTTTTCGCGGAGAGATCACGTGTTCTTTTCTTATTTTTGTGTACGACATATTGGTGAATATCGCTTGTCACCTGTGGAGAAAATAAATCAAGCATAGCATCCAAGAAGTGAACCAGTTGAATTATTTGACAACATTGATTGAATACGTGAATGACAATGTTGATACCGATACACCGTTCCCAAGTCGAGACTAATTGTTCCGTGGTGTTGTACCAAGTGGAGTCACAGCAGACAAACAGGCCACAATGGTGGCAGGGAGCCATGCATGTAGCTTTGAAGGGAACAATGTGTGATAAACTGCTATATGCAGCCACCACTGATTATTAACACGTCTACATATACAATCACAATTAGCCTACTAAACGTTGTATTTAAACGGAAGCAGCCCCAGTCCAGGTAAAGAGCAGCGTAATGAACACGTTTTCTTCGTACAGTGCCCACTTCGGAACAATGTCTGTGAATCAGAAAACCACCCCAGAGATGCTGATGCAATAATATGTGGTAAACAATGTTAATGTTAGATTTGTCGTCAACCGCTTGGCACAGTTTACCACGGAATATTGCATCAGCGTCTCCAGTGTGTGTCACGAGTGACATGCACTGTTCTAAAGTGGATGCGATCATGCGGTTACAATAATAATAATAAATAAGTATTTTATAGCACCCCAGCAGTCAAGACTGATCTCATGCGTTTTAAATACATGCAACCATAACATCTTAAAATATTATTAATTATATAAAAAATAAATATATTATTTATATAACAAATAAATATGTTAACAATTATATTAATTAGATAAAACACAGTGCCAATAATACATATTCTAAAATATTGTCCAATTAGTCCTACCATAAATAATATATGATGACAAAATAAATATATATTTGTAATAATAAATAATAATAATAAATCTATATTAAAATGTTCTCATCAGCGTATCATGAGAAGCTACTGTAAAATATGTATTCCTAGAAGTGTTTTATACTGTGGGAGTGTCTTCGCTGTCCTCACCGAAACGGGCAATCAATTGATCACAGATTGGCAACGGCCACAGCAAATCGAGGATCGACATGCGTGACTGTCGAAAAATAAACAGCGGACTTCAACTGCCGATATATATATATATATATATATATATATATATATATATATATATATATATATATATATATATATTTATATATATATATATATATATATATATATATATATATATATATATATATATATATATATATATATATATATATATATATATATATATATATATATATATATATATATGTATAACATGATATATATATATATATATATATATATATATATATATATATATATATATATATATATATATATATATATATATATATATATATATATGTATAACATGATATATATATATATATATATATATATATATATATATATATATATATATATATATAATATACTTTTCTAACGTTTATATGGACAATGTGAATGTACAACTACACAAACAACCCATTGATTGTAGTCTTGATACAGCGATGGTTAATCACCTGATATAGGCAAATTATTTACTTCTGTTTGCTCTTTCCGCCAAAGGACTACAGACATTACTTGACATATGTTACACCTGCGGATGTGAGCACGACGTTCAATATAATGCTGCTAAATCCCTGGTCATGTACTTTTACTCTAGAAATGCTAATCTTGCTAGGGAAATGATCTTAGGAGGAAAGAAGTTAAACTTCGCCACCTCATATAAATATCTTGTACATGTAATTTGTAACGACTTATTGGATGAGGCTGACATTCAAGCCCCAGTGAGACTTCTGTATGCTAAGAGTAATATGCTGCAAAAAAAAATAAGCTATAAAAATAAGCTATTTACTGCATATTTCAGTAATATTAACATATGTGCTTCAATTGTAGAAAAGCAAATTTCAGCAATTTGTTGTTTTTTATAACAACAGTATATCAGTTCAAATCACATTTTACCGTAACGTTCTCTGTTCTTTTGTCAATACTGAATATTTTTAAGGTAGCTGGGGCGGCTAGCGTGTCAGTTGATTTTTTCGTTTTTTCTTAATAACTTGCTAGGAATAATGAACAAACACCCGGCAATAACGTTATATTTCGCCAATCCATCAATTTGGAAATCCCCTTGATTTCTTCGATTCCAGTACACATCAGTATTATATCTACCTAACTAAATCATGTACGTAAACCAACACATATCAACGCTAACGTAATTTATTTTGCTTTTGAAGCTAACGTAAACGGCAACGTAGATGTAACCTTGTGCCCTGCCGGATGACGGAACAATTAAAACGATCGTAAACACGCCTTGCCACCTGTTTGTCAGATGGATGGCGTAAACTGGTATCGTAGACGAAAACACGTTACAAATCCAGATTCAAGGGCCATTGTGACGGCAAATAAAGGGAACGTGTCAATATTACAAATGGCCTTGATAATAAAAAAAAAACTACAATACTTACGTTGCTGCAAACTGGCGTATGAACATTTCTTATATATATAGGCAACATAACGCGAATTGGAATTACTATTGGTGACGGGCTTGGGTAAAAAAATACACTGCCACTTTAGGCTGTCGTTCAACTTTTGCTTAATTCATTCACAGTGGTGAAGAAGACGTAATTCATTTATGTTAACTAAAATCTCCCTTAAAGTTACCAGTGACACTGTCATACTTAAATCTATGTCATTTATATATTTGGGGATTTTCTCAAAACAATATAATTTCGCATTTTGTGGCTACTGAAACAAATAAATTCAAGAGAAACATATAGTAGCCGCCCCAGCTACCTTAAATATGATTTCAAATCGCGGAGCAATTCTAAACTTAATTTGAAACGTAAGCACAGACTATTCATAATTAGCCGCCTAATATAAGTTATTGTGTTATTTTCAGTAGTAGACACAGAATATGCCGACAAGATGGAAAATGCTGTTGCGACTGTGGGAAGTTGGGTGACCTTTCATTGTGTCGGCGAAAACCTTGGTTGGGATAAGTACATTTCCGGTGAAGAGAACCCGTTGTCAATATCAGTTAACCAGAATGTCACCAACGCCGACAAGTATGAAGTGGAATACTCCTCTTTGTCATTTATCGTGACGACATTGCAGGATGCCGGACGATACCGCTGCAAATACGTACCACTACCAACGCTCTACAGAGACGCTGAACTTGTTGTACTAGGTGAGAAAACATGTCATCTATTATATGGAGAAATTCGGTAAACCCATGTAAAGTGGCATGATTAAAAAGGTGGCCGAATTACAGAGGCTGGTCAGATATATAGATTTGAGGAACAATGATTGTGATACAGTGGCCGATTTCAAAGGGTAGCCGCTCTGAGGTATTCCGCTGAATATACCTGTACACATTACCTTTTAAGATATATGCAAATAATTAGGAAAGTCGACAAAATTGCACTGTTTTATATTTTATGTGAGTATAATGATATAGGCTAGACTTATTGTTTGGTAGATTTAAACTGACTCTTTGGTAAGAGTGAACTTTCTGTTTGGTAGGATTGTAATTATCGTTTGGTAGAAGTATGTGTTGTTCGTGGAGAAAACAAATCACTGAGCAGATTTCAATATCCGGGACAGAGAGTTGACATGTATGCAACAATATATCGTATATTGCACCGCTTAGAGTTACTACACTTGAATAACACAAAAACTGTCCTATATAGATTGGATTTGTTTTCATCTTTGTCGAAGTCCTTGCTGTGTCTTATCTTAGCTTAGCAACCTAAGTTTTAAAATATAACATGTTTCAACAACCACATAAGTAAACTATATTTGATGTGGTGCCAATTGCTATGTCTTGTTCACCTTCAGAGTCAGAGCCCAATTGTACGACCAACGCGACGAATCAATACTTTGCAATAGAAGGAGACTACATCAAGTACAGCTGCGAAGTGACGTACGCTGGAAACTGGGCACCAGTGATTATATGGAGGGTTCGGGGAAAGAATGTGACATACGCGAGGGAAGAATGTAATGGCACAGTGAA
>OY759273.1:10779065-10866565 GCA_963662155.1 Lamellibrachia columna
CCCACATATACAAAGCTACCTCGTTGGTTCAGTTTCTTCGCACCCGGTCCTCTCTGACGCCGACCTCCACACTTATTTCCTCAGATATTCCCGGTTTGACTGTCTCTTCATATGTGCCTTCAACCATCCTCACATCGGCCTCTGGGATAGCCATCCACCTCAACGTGGCCATGGACATCTCTTTAAGAACTGTGTCGCATGCCGTTTCAAAGTTTGTGAACCCCAGAGCCATATTCTCCTGTTTCTCCACCCTCTTTTCCACCAGTTGTCCCAGAGTGAACATTCCACCTTCTCCCATTTCACGCTCCACTCTCCTCCTTAACAATCCCTCCAGAATCCTTTCTAACTCTTTCAGAACACTACTTAGGAACGTAATGCTTCGGTATTTTCCAGGGTCGAGAACATTTCCCTTTCTTTTTCATACAGGGATTATCAACCCCGTCCGCCCCTCCTCCGATCTCCTCCTCCTTCACTTCCGGCTTTACTGAACTCGGTAGTTCTAGTTCGCTGTTTTTCCTTTGGTTTAGCGTTTCCTTGAAATACTCATCCAAAACCTGTAACCAGTGCTCGGAATGAAGGGGTCTGGGGTCTAGGACCCCCATATGGCACGATGGACCTCCTATAAAAAGAAAAATTGGGTTCTCACAAAAATATGCGCTAATAGCCATTACAGTGCCTGTGAAGAAGATGTTTTAAGAATATGTTTTCGGGGGGGGGGGTTACCAATATTTTAGGGACCCTCCAAGAGTCAGGGGTCATTTCGAACCCTGCCTATAACACATCGTTCCTGTCCGTGACTAACTTCCTATACTTCTCTTTGATTATTGATCCAGTTTTGGCATCCTTGCTGTCATCAACCCTCTATTCTGCCGTCTTATATTTCAACTTCTTTCCCCAAACCTCGCTTAACTTTCTGCATAGTTCTTCCTTTATTTCCCTCTTTGCTTTGTACGGCTTTCTTAGCCGCCGCCTTCTTCTGTCAGTACAGGTGCTCCCTTTATCTATCGCTCTCCCTCCCACTCCCTCCCTCCCTCCTTATCGCTCTCTCTCTCTCGCTCTCTCTCTCTTTCTCTCTCTCTCTCTCTCTCTATATATATATATATATATATATATATTATATATATATATATATATATATATATCTTTCATTATTTCTTTCTCTCCCTCATTCTCTCTCTCTCTTTCCTTCCTTCCTTCCCCCTCTGTCTCTGCCTATGTCTCCCTTTCTCCCTCTCTTCCCCTCTCCCCCTCTCCCTTCTCAATCTAGCGTTATCCGCCTATTCCCATCTCTTCCTCTCCTCTCCCCTCCCCCTCTCCCCATCTCCCCTATCTCCATATCTTCCTTTAGCCGCTTCCCACTTCCCCTTCGCCCCCTCTCTTCCCTTCTCTTCCTTCAATTTTTTGCCTCTCCCTCGACCCCTCTTCCCCTTCCACCATCTCCCCTCTCTCCATTTCCCTTTATTCCCCTCTGCCCACCTCCTCCCCAACTCTCACTCAATCCCTCTCCTCTCTTTCCCTCTCCCTCTCCCTCTCCCACTCCACCCCTCTCTCTCTCTCCTCTCTCTCTCTCTCTCTCTCTCTCTCTCTCTCTCTCTCTCTCTCTCTCTCTCTCTGTGTGTGTGTGTGTGTGTGTGTGTGTGTGTGTGTGTGTGTGTGTGTGTGTGTGTGTGTGTGTGTGTGTGTGTGTGTGTGTGTGTGTGTGTGTGTGTGTGTGTGTGTGTGTGTGTGTGTGTGTGTGTGTGTGTGTGTGTGTGTGTGTGTGTGTGTATGTGGGTGTGTGTGTGACTATTGTGTAAAGTTGCCTTGATGCACAATTCGTTTGTTTTTAGTTCGGAATCGGAAAGAAAGCGTGCCACCTGTAAACACCCAGGCCTTACACCAGCGACTTTCCAGCAGCACCCAAGAGGTGCGATGACCTTCTCAATATTAAGAAACAGTGACATCTGACTACAGCAGGGGTCGGCAACCTTTTTGAATGGAGGGCCAACTAAGTGACTTTGAAAAGGTTAGCGGGCCACGCACGCACGCACAACGCACGCACGCACACATACTCGTGGTAACTGGCACAATGCAATTATATACCTTGTGTCTAGCAGTTGTATTGACCACTGTTGAAAATAGTACGTCCACGAATATATTATTAGTATCATCAAACATCAACGTCTGATTTTGAACAACAGTTGGACTATTCAAAAACACAATATTCAGGTTACGTGTTCTTGGCATGCCGCTGATGCCATGTTGACCCGTGTGACACTGACGCATGTTGCTGGTGGTGCTGCTGCTCCACCAAGTGGCCCACACCTGGCTGCAGACTTGTTCCTGCGAGCGTCGGCTCACTTCGGTGTACTGCAGGAGTTCTTCATATCGCGCATTCATCTCGGCCATAAGGTGCTGTAACTGCCAGTTGTTTAGACAGCGAGAACGAACACAGTTTAGTCTTCACGGCGACGCCTATTACGTTCTGCATTTTCATCGACTTGCCACACGGGCTTTCCCGTTGGATGATGGAGTGTGCCCTGAAGAGCTTTGCTTGGTACCTGCTTAGTCTCAGCGTACAACTGCGTTCGCCATTTCGCTGGCAGGCGACGAACGTTATTCCAAATAACACATTATCGTTTAAACATAAATAAGGTAGTAGGTTAACCTGGGGCAACACGGTCCCTGGAGGTAAGACGGTCCCTCACCACGTACTCAAAATATATAATTATATCTGATACCCGCCCGAAAGCTCATCAACACAAGACATACGTAATTAAATCAGTGTGTTTTTAAACTTTTATATGCACTGTTATATGCATTGATCTAATTCTAATATTTTGCCAATAGTAAAATGGTGAAACTCACCATACAACGGTGTGGATCATGAATCATGGGCTTCCTTGGTGATATGATAAAATGATTAATCAGTTGACAGATCAAACAATACAAAATGGGGAATAGTATGTTGTGCTTTGTATACATCGTATTAAGGCACGTGTCTGTGGGGCAAGACGGTCCCCATGGACGTGGGGCAAGACGGTCCCTATGTCTATCCCACACGCACATGGTCACATTGTATCAAATGTATTACACATGACCAATTATGTTTAATAGATTGACTACAATACGAACATTGCATAAGTTATGTTCTGCTAGCCCATAGGCTGCAATTATGATGGAATATCACTAAACCAATATTATATTATGTATGGATTGCAAAAAATGTATTGTATGTTAACTCCCATTTAAATTTAACAACCATAATGGCCTGATATATTACTATCATACCATTTATATATATATATATATATATATATATATATATATATATATATATATATATATATATATATATATATATATATATATACATTTAAATGTCAGGCAATAGTTCGTTCATATAAGTAAAAACCATGGGGAAGGGGTTATAGACCGTGTTGCCCTGGGGCAAGACGGCTTTTGGGGATATTTACTATTTTTCAAATGCAACTTAGCTAGGTTGTTTATTTACTGAAAATAGTTTCCCAATGGGTAACACACATCTGTCCACAATGTGAACACATTAAATACAAGCTAAAGTTGTTTAATGGTGTGTTCCTTAGGAGGGCCGCGCTGCCCCCTACTTTTATGTCTGCATACGCATTAAATATTAAAGGAAGTAAAACTACATATTTGGTATATCATAGCGTGGAAATGTTATTTTGTATAACAATATCGCGGGGGCGGGCCAGATTATGCACAATCTCGCCGTCAGTCCGCGGGCCGCATGAAATAGCTACGCGGGCCGCAGTTGGCCCGCGGGCCGTAGGTTGCCGACCCCTGGACTACAGCAACCAAGGACTGTATGCCACAATTCTGCAAGTTGGTCAGCCAAGCCGAAACAAGCCGTACGAGCACTGCATGGAGCAAGACCAGCAAACAGACGGACACCGCGTCGAATGTAAATGTCACTGCGCCTAGCAACATCCTCACTGCCAGGGGTTTCTGACTACATCAGTATCCATGGCAGAAACTTTAAAAGCGTATCACCACTGCCACAACTTGACTGACACTCCCTGACAGTGGCGCCACTCAGCGTATAACCAATGCCGCAACTTTATTGAAACTCCCCGACAGTGGCGTCACTCAACGTATCACCACTGCCACAACTTGATTGACACTCCCTGACAGTGGCGCCAGTCAGCGTATAACCAATGCCACAACTTGATTGAAACTTCCCGACAGTGGCGTCACTCAACGTATCACCACTGCCACAACTTGATTGACACTCCATGACAGTGGCGCCACTCAGCGTATAACCAATGCCACAACTTGATTGAAACTCCCTGACAGTGGCGTCACTCAACGTATCACCACTGCAACAACTTGACTGACACTCCCCGACAGTGGCGCCACTCAGCGTATCACCACTGTCAACTTGATCATAAATATATAAAAAAAACAGTTGACAACTTTATTGTTGCTTATGATTTAATAAGTCAGTGCAACAAGCAACTGAGAAAACATGTGTATCTGTAAAACCAAAGCTGTAGATTAGTGAGAGTATATAAGTAATAGTTCTGTATACAGATCTTGTAATAACTGCAAGTATTATTGAACGTAGTAATGATGGTTCAATACTTACATGCCAAGTATCCCGCCTTTCGTTGCAGATGCCTTGTGTTTGACCCAATGTCATGTTTACAATATGTATACAGATTAGTGGTGTGTTTCATGGTGGCCTGCTGGTTAGCCGTAGCGCCATTCAGCGATCAAAAGTGTGTAGTAGAAATATGTGCATTTTGAATAATCTCAATAATAATAAATAAATTGGCACGTTAGATTGGCAGACACACTGCATATGCAGTTTTAATATCACAAGGTGCATACGTTGTTTTTATCCTTAGACACCTTTGTGTAGGCAACGACGTCTTGCAAACAACCGTTTGGTTCGTTTTGTAAAGCTTGTTTAAAGGTTAGCAACACATTTCATTTGTTATTCTGTTTGCAAATAAAAAAAACAATATGGCGACTTTCACTGTTAATTCACGTTGTGATTGTAAAGATGGTCGATGATGGAGATGATCGATCGTGAAACCAGTGTCACCACAGTGTCACCACAGTGTCACCACAGTGTCACCACAGTGTCACCACAGTGTCACCACAGTGTCACCACAGTGCTAAACCGCCTAAACTGGCGCAGCCTCCAACAAAGGACAGCCGACACCCGCCTTGTCGTGCTTTATAAAACCTTACATGGCATAGTCGCCTTGAACCATATCCCCCAACTTGTACCCTTCGTGAGACCCTCTCGACACACGCATTCAACTCCCCCTAATCATTAATCATTTCACCCAGTTCAGCTTCTTACCCCGCACAACAGAGCCATCAGGAACAACATGGCAGCCAAAGCAAACAGAGGAACTTCAGCTGACAACATTAATTCATATTTCACGTTTCTCTCTATCATCTTTTCCTCTCCTTCAATGGTAGTACTACACGCACACTGTCATATTTTCTCGTTCTCCCAAATATTGTATTACTTTTCTCTTACAGTACTTTACTACGTTTGCACACACATCGAGTATGTAAGCCTCGTACCCGTTAGGAGAAGAATATTTAGGTACAATTTTATATTGTAATAACAGCGCTCAGCAGTTTGAGCATAATACTTTAATTCAAACTCACAACACCGTCACGAATTATCGTCCCCGTTTTCCCATGTGTTTACACAGCTGCAGCTAGAACTATCACAATGCCTATCTCAGACCTTCCAACATTTTACCACTAAAAAGCAGAAGATCTTCCTCTTCCTGTAAAAAAAAGACAGAAGACTTTTTCTCGAAAAAACTATCAAATTTGATGATACTAAATAACGACGTGAAGAACATAACAAACATTATATACAGTTTATATACCATCTCAGACAGCAGATTGCCAGTGCAGACTACATTATATCCATTATCATAGGTGTTTCCTCGCCACACATTCAGGTCTCAGATGATTGGTCTGTGGTCCTCATTGTACAACTGGTGGTACTCGCAGTACACGTTGATCTTGCAGTACAGCAGGCTACACAGCGTCTCTGCACTTAGTGATGCTCGGAACTTCTTGTCATTATTTGCCTGGTCGTAGGGAAGGATGACTAAAGTTTTCATGAGTGTAGCCAGGTGATCGAACCTGACCTGGCCACCCCAGCCCTTCAACTGCAACACCGCTCGTCCACCTCGACGAACTCGGGCAAATCTGTGGCTACCTGGAAGTCCATCCATTCCTGAACGGTGCTACCCAGGTCATCGTCTGAAGTGCCAGGGACAAACTTCTCAACTAGAGTCAGCACTGAAAACAAAATGTTGAACCATGTTTATAAAATCATAAACATTTTCTTTATGAAAAGGTTAGAAAAGCACATGGTTCATGAAGATGAATGACTGCTGTACAACATAAAACATTAAATGATGCAGTCTCTCCCACATTAAAAAAAAAATTATTATTGTCTTCTGTTTATCTGAAATTATTTTTAGATAAAGATATGGACAACACACACGACATGGTATGTAAGTGCAAATATATTTTTAAGTGAAAACACATTAAACTAGCAGTAGTCAGAAAGTGTATTAGAATTTAGAATCCTTAAAATAAGCATAACAGCGGCTTTTAAATCATTAGACCAATCATTTACCAATAGCAGCCCTTACGTCTGTTCGCTGGGTTGAGCAGCGGCACAGTCTTCAGAGGCGTATTCGTCTCAAAACTTTGCGGCGTAGTTTCTTTTTCGTCGGTGGATTGCCTCCTTTCTCTCCTGTCATTTTACCCATCTTACTTCGTTGCGCAAGGAAACAACTGTTCACAACTAACAACATTATCTTTAACAACGAACAAAACCTTAAAACTATAAACGAAAAAGTTCACGAGGATTCAAATTCGCTGTAAACAGAGACTTTAAAAATGGCGGGGTGAAAAATATACGGAGAAAATGTTTTACTGCAATATCATTCGTTGAAAAACAACGCGCCACCAAATGGCGGAGTTTCAAACCATTTAATATAACTATTAAACATGATTACCTCTTAAGAAACTTGGTATTCGATCTGAATATTTCAACAGAACTTCTTAATTTTCAATAGAACCTCTTAATTTTCTGTGATCACCGGCCAAGTCCGAAAAAGCGGAAGGTTTTCAAAACGTAGCGGAAAAGCGGAAGATTTTTTCAAAAACCGGAAAAAGCGGAAGATCTTCCGATAAAGCGGAAGACTTGGAAGGTCTGACTATCTTTAATCAACAATATTTATTTAAATAGGCAACATAAACTTAAAAAAAAATATTAGTTTAAAGTACTAATTGTTGAACATCATATCACACGAACCTTCTCCGCGCTACGCAGTCGGTCCACGACGTGGCATTTTCTCAATAATGGTGTTTTTATCTAGTCTTCCATTGAAAACATTAAACACATTAGATAATGCATCTAATGCATGCAATATTCATATTACAATTTATGAATGCACTTTAGATCGGGTAGCATTATTATTATTACTAGCAAACATTGTAGTTCATACGTGACAGTCATAATAGCAATGTTTACCAAATAGGTGATCGCTTTTATGAATATGGCTAGAAAATAATGTTTACATCTTCCTATATTGTGTCAGCGTCTAATTAATTTTGCCGTTGCTAAGCAATCTAGTCGATGTTATGTACAATTGCTACGAGCGTTTTCTACTATAATTAATATAAACCGCCCTGGTTTCTGCGTTTGATGGACGTTAACGTTTAGCGTAATATAAACCACCATCTTTCGCCGCATGCGCACGTGGTTTTTGCAGTTGTTGGAAGTTAACGTTTTGCATAGCGACCATTTGATTTACCATAAAAACCACTAGGAACCCTTGATATACGGGGTATTTCGAAATAAACTAATGGCGTTACGTTTCATTCGTGGGGTCATAGATTAATCCCTGAAAGTTTGGCTCCCGAGGTGCAAGCCGTCTAGGAGGGAAACGTGAATAAACATACGCTAGCTCGATTATAGTTAGATTTAAACCGAGCAAGCAGTATATTAATACTGCTTAATTAATACACTACTAGGGCCTACTGCTACTAGTAATATTACTGTTTTGACTATTCTCATAGTACACTAACGATGCTTGGTGGAATCAGTTTTCGTTTTAATGTTGTTTTGTACTGACATAAATACATATTACACTTCACGTTGGCGTCCAAGTCGTATGCCTCATTGACTCAGTTCCCTAAAATATGCGTTCTTTCTTCTTGCTAGTATAACATATGTCAAAGTAATTCACACCATAACATGTTATCGTTTAGGCTCCAGTTAGAAATTACTGTTTGTATTGCAAGGAACTAACGTTGTATTCAATTGCAGTTGTAATATTGATGGCAACATCAATTGTAAGAGTATCCCTAATCATTTTCGAAAATTACGCCGTTGGCACGGAGCGGTATTATAATCGACGGAATACATTTATTTGTCGTCTACGGAACATAATTTATAATTACATTATAATGTGACCAAAACTGTATTAATGCACCAGCAGGGTCGAGTTTAACACTGACAATACAAACTAGTTCAATAAAAATGTCATTAAAAAGATTAAAATTAAAATATATCGTTTACTCGGAGTTATGTAATCTTAAGTATAATCGAAACTGTTGTTAACAATCGAGATGTTATTATGAAACTCAATCTAGTCCAGGAAATATTAGGTTTGACTTCACATAAATTGAAACAAAATATTTTTGACGGTTTCCTAAACAGATACGTGTCAATGCCTACATCAAAGTCCATGACTATAGTAATCAGCGGGTCTTTCCACGCAACATAGATTTACTGCCGTATCTGTCGAGGTCTGCCTGCTGTATCCGAGGGATGATCGTCTCTGGTTGCTGCACAGGGCGACTCAGACGGTCAACCGTCTGGTCAAGCTCATACAACGTCAACTTCTGGTTCTGATAATACCGCCTGAAATACTCTGCACCAGAAAACAAAATACTGACAGTTGCCAGGACAACGCACACGATTCAGATACGCACCATCCGCAATCATACAAGATGATTACTTTTAATGTAAACCAATAATTACCTAATACATGGTAGGATATATGGTAGGTTGTACAATCAACTGGCCAACTGGTCGAATCTATACTTCTATAATACTCTGTAATTTCACATGCTTAGGATGATTCCTTCAGTGTTACTTAAGGTATGCCTTTCGGGACACCCTGCTGTCAATGGGGAGAAACTGACAATGATGTTCAAGCGGGAATTTGATTATATTTTATTACGCATCTTCATGATCATGCGAACATATAAAACACATTCTAGAATAATGTGAGAATACAAGAAACATATCACTTCACTAAGTTAGGCGTTCTATTTATATAAGTTCAATAAAGTCAACAACATTTCCTAGTAATATATTAACACAATATCATAATAACAGTGACATCATAACTTGACTTCCCGTTGCCGGGGTTGGCCAGTGTGGATGATCGAATGTATCCAGTCTGTTCTATTTTGGGTTCATGATCTTGGCCCCTCATCTAATCATGTCTATCAACCGAACGTGTCAACTATTCGACCAGGTAGACAAACTTGTTCATTGTCACCTGGCCACAACAGCGCCGTTGTTGACGTTGGCATTCACACCACTGGTGAACAACTGTCAGGTCGTCGATGGTGATATGTTGCGTTTTCTTGCCGAGCACTCCCACAATACATCGTGTACGGAAGTGTTGTCATTACCCCATCAGTGACATCGGTCTATCTCGAAAGATAAAGGAGCAACTCGTATAAGCCTATAATATTCTCCTTAATGGATAATGCAACAGCGCCTTATGTACTGATGGGTGTTTAGTTAGATAGAGATTGTGTGTGTTTGTGGATGCTATGTTCCCTTGAGACGGGTTGTTGATTGGTCGTAGCAGAATAGGAGGTGTATCACGTGATGAGAAATTTAGGGTTTTGATAACTTGCTGGCCAGGAAAATGGGACACAGTAAAACATATGCGTGAGGTGTAGACATGTGTGTATTCTGTGTGACCAGCACTATTATGTACAACTAGACGTTGCTAGGACCCAGACAAGAAGGTGTGATCAGTGCGACTGTCATCGTTCCGACGATTTCATTAAGTCAACTAGACATTGCGGGGCTAAATTTTGCAAATATATTCATTGCGAGATATCATTCTCCTACATAGCTGTAACCCGGTGGGGTTAATTCGTTGACAACAGCAGTTTTATTCGGTTTACACCAGGTTTCTGTTAAAAATATAATATCGCCACCATGGTCCAACAAGAGTTCCGTCATTGTCATATAGAGGTTTGTCTCACTCACTCTATGCACCACAACTTTGTGTTAGGATTCACATAATACCGCGTGTCTTTATTTCATCAGCTCGATCACTACAACTCTCGTCTGCCCACGCGAGACTCTATAACTTTACATAATAATCACGGCGGCCTACATATGCCCCCCACCAGTATACGAAGTATACGAAAACCGAAATAAAAATAATATGACAGTCAAATTCATGTGACACAATCAGTTCAAGATGGTAGGCCAATAAAATAACACTAATGTAACACAATTCCAGTTCAATCGGGACGGTAGCGGGCCGGCAATCTCACCAGCCTGCCACTGGAGGTAACCACGGGAACCACTTCTGTGTTGCCGTGATGTGGCGGCGGTCTCGCTTCTGCTGCTTGCGCGTGGCGTCTTGGTTCGTTCTCGTTCGATGCCTCCTCCAAGAAGGCCGGCTTCAATCGATCGATCGACACCGTATCGTGTCGTGTGCCGAGATCTAGTTTGTAAAATTTCTCGTGCCTTTCGACCACTTTGAATGGCCCTTGATATGGCGCTTGTAGTGGCCGTCTGTGCGCATCAACCCGAACAAAAACGTGTGTTGCCGTAGACAACTCACGCGGCACGTAGTTTCGTCGTGTCTGGCCACCGTGCCAGTCGGGAGCTATCGGTCGCAACTGCCGAATTCTCTGTCGCAAGTCGCTCACAAACACAGGATCTGCCGTCCAGTCACCATCCGCCGACACAAAGAACTCGCCTGGCAGGTGCAGAGCCTCACCGAAGACCATCTCGGCGGCTGAACAGTTCAAATCTTCTTTCACCGCCGCTCTCATTCCCAGCATGACGAGAGGCAGCGCGTCCACCCAGTTTGGGTCGGCGGCTAGTTTTGCCTTAAGCGCGGCCTTCATGGTACGGTGCATCCGCTCCACTAACCCGTTCGATTGTGGATGGTATGATGTGGTCGTGTTGGTGGCTGCTCCCAGCATGGACGCAGTCTTCCTCCAAAGTTCCGATACGAATTGTCTGCCGCGATCGCTCGTCAAGGTAGACGGCACACCATATCGCGAAACCCAATGATACAAACACGCGCGAGCGCATGTTATCGCAGATATGTCACTGATAATCAGGGTCACCACTATAGAGTTTTGTCTCACTCACTCTATGCACCACAACTTTGTGTTAGGATTCACATAATACCGCGTGTCTTTATTTCATCAGCTCGATCACTACAACTCTCGTCTGCCCACGCGAGACTCTATAACTTTACATAATAATCACGGCGGCCTACAGTCACTGCTGTTTTACATATTGATCGCGCATTTAGTAGTACGCAGGTAACATTATACCTTGTATCGGTTTGTCGACATATGTCAATCAGGTTTGCTGGATTAATTCTCCACTTGTGTATGTGTTCAATGTTCGTCCTTAATCGTCTTCCAGTTGTTCTTACGGAAGAAATGATGCGAAAATAGTTTATTCCAGCAGTAGTTCCCCGGTGCGTTCTGGAAGTTGCACATATATTTAGTGATTGAAGAGTAAGGAGTGTTCTGAGTGGCACCGTTAAGTTCGTCTTCGTAATGTTGGTCCCTATGTTGGTAGCTATGTTGGTCCCTATGTTGGTCCTTGTGTTGGTGCCTATGGCTAGTAGTTGACAGCCGGTGAAAGTCAACATGTTTACAGAGTTAGTGAAGCAACAGAGTTAGTGATGCAACAAATTGGAACACACCCAAACGTGGTCACATGCATTGACGAACCCAGCTCGCATTGTCATTGAAGTTGTTGACATTGTTGAATAAGATGCTTGGGACGCGCATTGACGACATTCTGGTAGACGCACCTGACGAAAACTGGTTCGGCAGCTTATTTCTGGTACCATGTAGCGACCGATCCAGTTGATCGCTCATCAAAACATTATGAAATCACTAATAATTAAGAATATGATGAATTTTAACAAAACGTTCATTCACTAGAACGTTCTTCAGTCATTCTCATCCAACGCTGTACACGAATATTTACAAATACACATTCGCATATGTGGAAAATGCTTAAACGAGACAAGTAAACTCTACCGTACATACACAAAAAGGTAGTCGTAGTTGCAGTGTTGTGCTCGAACCACACGGAAGTTTAAATATACGCCTTGACTGTGTCGCGCCCTCCCATTCGTTCTTTCGTCCGTCGCGAAGCGATGAGGACCACTTCAGTCACCCGGGGGTTGAGGGGGCTGGGTTGATATGTGAGTACGCAGATGGCTGAAAAGGCCAATCTGTGTCTGGAAGATTATTTGGCAGTGTGGATAGGGGATGGCAGCTGCATGTGTTGTCAGGGGTCGCTGGCTCTTGACTTTCTGGCTTGCCTCCATTTTTCAGTTGCAGCAGTTCTGTTTGCCTCACAGGTTGCAGCTCATTTGTGCCGGAAGGAGCGTCACTTATCATAGTCCTGAGCAGCGTGTTCCCAGGCTTTGGGGTTGATGGCAAACGCCCTCACGGAGATCTTCAGATTGTCTTTGAAACGTTAATTTTGCCTTCCTTGAGAGCGCTTACCTTCTTGTAGCTCACCGTAGAAAAGTCTTTTCGTTAGCCGTTGGTCTGACATGCGAGCTACATGGCCTGAACATCGTAACTGAGACTGCATCAGGATGGTGTGGAAGGTAGGTAGTTATACGTGAGCAAGGACCTCTGTGTCCGGGATCTTGTCCTGCCACTTGATGTTGAGAAGTCTGCTGAAGCTGGTTGTGTGGAAGTGATTCAGCTTCCTGGCGTGACGTTGATACACTATCCACGTGTCACAGGCATAAAGCAGCGTTACTTGTCGACGCTGCGTTTCATGTCAGCTTCTGACCCTGCGTTTTGGGCGCAGTCGTCAGCAAACAGAAAGTCTCTAATGATGTCTGTCATGAACTTGGATTTTGCATGAAGCCTCATGAGGTTGAACAACTTTCCATCCGTTTGGTATATGATGCCTATTCCAATGTCACCAACTCTAAAAGCATCCGTCAACATGGCGGAGAACATTAGACATAACAGTTGGAGTTGGTGCTAGGAGGCATCGTTGTTTAACATTGTTTGTGACAGGGAAAGGCTCATATGTCTCATCGATATCCTGAACCCTTGTTTGAATGCCATCATGGAATTGTTTCACCATGGCGATGAACTTCCGTGGGCAGTCGTATTTGGACATGACCCTCCACAGGCCCTCACGACTGACAGTGTCGAAGGCCTTGGTCAGATCGACGTAGGTGGAAAACAAGTCGGCATTTCGTTCCTGACATTTCTCTGGAAACTGCCTTGCAGCAAACACCATGCATATGGTTATCTGGTCGACGTACAGTGTGAGACGGTTGAGCAGGATCTTGGCGTGTATCTTGTCTGCGACGGAGATGAGTGAAATGCCTCGGTAGTTTTCGCAGGACTGATGGATCCTTTTGCGTTTTTACATATGTATGACTGAAGCATCTTTGGAATCCTGCGGGATAGTCCCTTGCTGCCTCATGAGTATAAACAGCTGGTAAAGTTTTTTTCAGTCAGAGCTGTGCCACCTTCCTTGTAGACCTCAGCCGGGATTGAATCTGAACCAGGAGCTTTGTCATCGGAGAGGAGATGAATGGCTTTCTGGGTCTCTGGTAGAGTGGTGGGTCATCCAGTGCTTTCTGGGTCTCAGGTAGAGTTGGTGGGTCATCCAGTGCTTTCTGGGTCTCTGGTAGAGTGGTGGGTCATCCAGTGCTTTCTGGGTCTCTGGTAGAGTTGGTGGGTCATCCAGTGCTTTCTGGGTCTCTGGTAGAGTGGTGGGTCATCCAGTGCTTCATTTGTTGGGACTTGGGGCAGGCGGTTGATGGCTTCATCGTTGATGGCTGAATCACGATTTAAGACACTGCTGAAATGTTTAGCCCATCTTTCAACAGTCTTCGTCTTGTCAGTGATCAGCGTGTTCCCATCTGAGCTGAGGATAGCGGATGGTCCTGATGACGTAGGGCCATAGACTTCATTAAGCGCGAACTTTTTATGTCTTGCCTGTCAGCATAGCCTTGAATACCGTCAGCTTTGTTGCACAGCCAGGAGTCCTGCAACTGACGGAGGAGTTTCTGCTGTACAGTCCTACGTGTATTGTTGAAGGCGTCTTTCTTGTGTCTGGACTTTGGATCGTTCAAGTTGGCTTTGTGGAGGCGATCTCTCTCATCCAACAACTGTTTGATCGCGTCGCACTTCTCGTCAAACCAATCCAGTCATGGGCCGATCGTTCACACCTTTTGGAGGTCCTGCTAGCTTACACACCAGCGCTGTATTTACTGCAAAGCCGATACCTGCCTCACGCCGCTCTTCGCTACCTCTTCCACTCCAAAAGAAAGTGTAACCAGCTCCTTTTTTTTTCAAATAGGTGGCCTTCTCCAGCGAGCCGGGTCTCATTCAGGGCTGCGACGTCGATGTTGTATCTGGTTATTTCTCTTACAATCAGAGCAGTTCTCATCTGTGGTCTGTCGGCACCGTCTCTGTCTAAAAGAGGAATGATCCTCAGCTTTTTCTTTCTCTTTGTGTTGTTTCGACCGCAGTAATAAGTAATAAGTAATAAGGTCCCCACCAGATGCGGATTCTGGCCAGGGAAGCGTGGAGCACATTTTCTAGCCCCTTCCTCAGGCTGCGGAGGTGAGCAGTGTACTACTAAAACGGGCTGCTCAGTCACTCAAGGGGCTGCCGAATCCAACTGCTGCTCCATGTCAGTGGAGAACGACCATATGGCCTGAGTCGCCTGTGTGCAGGTTTGCTGCTTGCGATTGCCAGTGTACCAACACCTGCCACTTTATCGCTTGCCCATCACCACAGGACTTTTTCGGTGAGCAATGTAATAGGAATGGATGACTATGACTTGCGCGGTGATTTGGATTAAAGTGAGGAGGAGTTGCGCATCGTCGACCTCACTCTCTCGTCCGATACCAACTGAATCCAGCAACAACACAAGTTCGAGACTGCTGTAGCCAGTTGCAGTGGATGACCACGACGTCATTCGTGTCTCGTCGTGCTCTCTACGTTCCATAACACGCTGCTGGGTCCGCCTTTCTGCCCGTTGAACCAGCTGGTGGTTTCTTCCGTGCAGTCCGCCGAGTCCTGTCTTCACATTCTTAGGTAGACAAGCCCCAACTCGCCGAGGGTTTTAGACCCTTCGGCTACCCTCACTTGGTTTGGCCCGCCTGTCGAATCGGCTTACCGGGGTGTGGCAACTGCGAATGCTACAGCTTATTGGAGCCACAGGTGACAGTTGGGTGCCAGATGGGGACCAAAGGTGGACGAACTGCCCCCACCACAGGTGCTATCCCTCCCTGATCTCTTCATACACCCCAATCGCGCCCTCTAGTAGATACAGCTTAAACACTGCGCTCTCTTTGGATTACTAGTTCTGCATACATGTCAACTATCCATCTGTCACGGAGTTAAGTTTGGCTGGATAATATGCGGCGAGCCAATGTACTCAGTGTTGGTATTTGTGCAACTACGGTAATTCAACAACAATGGTAAAGGTAATGGTACGGCTGGCTCGGCGAGTGCTGTCTTGCGTACGGCGTGCTCGGCAGGTGCAGTCATGCGAAACTTGTAGTGTTGTGTCCACGAATGTATTTCACTACGGTCACAGCAACGGCGAAGAAAATGGCGTGTATACAATCTCGAGTGGAGAAGGTGGAAATAGAATCATGCTGTCGGTAGTTGCAACCGTAATGCGGCTGTCAACGGCAAGATGGTAACGGCTAGCGAGGGTTGACGGCGGCGGAGCGTCTATGGCTTAGCGACACTTTGCCGCCGGTGCGTCGCATTCTCCAACGTCCGCGAATCCGTTGGCCGCGTAGGGTTATCCAAGAGAAACCATGTACGTTTTTAGATATTAATTGCAACCTGACTATAACATGGCTGGAGTTCCTCTGCTGCTTCGACGCCCGTAACTATATTTATATTTCCACTACCACCAATCGCAGCCGTCGTCTCACAACGGATTAATCAATCACGTTGGTGAATACAGTCCGTACACCACAGAAAGGCTTGGTTGCCTATACAAATTATAAGTTAACTGATGAATAGTTATGCAACCAAAATAACAACTGATGTCGAGATCACACGACAACGCCCAGATGAACAAGCTAATTAAATGTCGAGATCACACGACAACGCCCAGATGAACAAGCTAATTAAATGTCGAGATCACACGACAACGCCCAGATGAACAAGCTAATTAAATGTCGAGATCACACGACAACGCCCAGATGAACAAGCTAATTAAATGTCGAGATCACACGACAACGCCCAGATGAACAAGCTAATTAAATGTCGAGATCACACGACAACGCCCAGATGAACAAGCTAATTAAATGTCGAGATCACACGACAACGCCCAGATGAACAAGCTAATTAAATGTCGAGATCACACGACAACGCCCAGATGAACAAGCTAATTAAATGTCGAGATCACACGACAACGCCCAGATGAACAAGCTAATTAAATGTCGAGATCACACGACAACGCCCAGATGAACAAGCTAATTAAATGTCGAGATCACACGACAACGCCCAGATGAACAAGCTAATTAAATGTCGAGATCACACGACAACGCCCAGATGAACAAGCTAATTAAATGTCGAGATCACACGACAACGCCCAGATGAACAAGCTAATTAAATGTCGAGATCACACGACAACGCCCAGATGAACAAGCTAATTAAATGCAACTTCACACCTCACCCATCATTCGTACGGAATCTCCGTCACTTTGAGGTAACCCAACAACATCCATTTGATCTTCAACGAGCATAGCACTATACAGACATTTTGCTTACCATGTCCCATTTATTATTTGTGAATCGTCCTTACGACTGCAGGTTTCAAATGCAAAAATATGAAGTTCTCGCTGCAATGTTGTGTTACAGCCATGCGGACGTTTAAGTATACGCCGTGACTGTGCTGCGCCCTCTAGTAGATAAAACATAAACACAACGCCCCCTTTGGCGCAATATATCAACGCCTAGTCTGTGCACTTGTCAAATATCCATCATTCGTACGGAATCTCTGTCATTTTGACGTAGCCCAAAACTCTCCGTCATTTGATCTTTATCGAGAATAGCAATATGAAGACATTTTATTTACCATTTCCCGTTTAATATTTATGAATCGTGCTGCTTATGCATAATACGGACTGCTGCCAGTCGCATAAAAAGATCCCGACAATTGGAATACACAAAAGCCCAGATGCACATCCATGTAGGTATGTGTTCCTGCTGCGACCTGGCTAAAATCGCGGGTAAAATTCTTACAGTCAGATTTGTGCAACTTTCACGAACTAAAGGTTCTCAAGGAAAAAATAATGAGTTGTGCAGACCAAAAATATTCATCAACCCATTCTTTACTGCATTGAACAGTGTAATGCGTAGTTTGCATAAAACTATCCGGGACAGTACGGAGCAATAATTTTACAGCTATCTATATAATGATTCCAATTGTTAGAGCACAAACAAAGAATATAAGCTGATTGTCCAAGGGGAAAATGCAAATCATTTCAATAAATCTCTCGCATTACAAGTTCGAATATTTGTATATCCAGACATGCACATGACACATTGCATGGTGTAACTAAACTAGCCACATTTCAAAACCAGGTAAACTCTTCCAAGTGTAAATTACTGAAGTCTATTGCAGATTGGTTAAGGTAAAGAAAAAACAATCTCAATCCAAATTGGGAACGACATGGGTGGGCACTTGTCACTTCAGAAGATAACGACATGGGTGGGCACTTGTCACTTCAGAAGATAAAAGATAATGTGGAAACGAGCATGAATATGCTCTAAATGCAGCCAGTGCAAATTTGTTGGAACATTTGAAAACGCGTGCAAACTTTTCATTATGTTATTTCCCAGTACCTGCCTGTTCCGGCACCAGTTCCGGGGTTTACATTGCTCATATATCACTTACAATATGCTCTTGTTGAAGTTTCATACATAAGGGACAGCCATTTGTTTGTAAGCATTTACATGCAGTGTTAGCAACTACAAACAACATAGGCCAGCAGTCAGATTCTATATGCCAGGAGTCAATTTAGGGGTAGGATTAATTAAACAGGGGGTCAGTGAAGTTATAGCCGGTCTGACAAATGTATTTATGTATATCGAGACCAATTTCTGCTGCTCTATTTTCTCATCCACAGGTGCAACAAGTAAGGGTTCTAAGCAACCTGGCAGCTCGACAACAGTTTCTCTTGTATACTGCCCCTCAGTCTGCGACCCCGGATCCACAAAACAAAGGCGTTATTGCTCGACAAAGAAATGCTATACGAGCTAGCGACGAGGTTATATATTGGCCGAAATCTTAAACGCATATCTAAAGCAATCGTCGAAAAGTTATCTTTTTCCGCACCCGAGCCAGCTTACTCGCGTTTACCAAACATGTACTAGCCATGTGATCACCGGTTGCCATTTGTATCGCATATGCACATGTCATAAAAAGTTGGTCGTATCGGTTTTACCATGGAGGTACTATCCGGAACGATGACAAGTGTCTCACAAAAACGCCGGACGTCCGGTTCTGTTGGGGTGTCCAACTGGTAGTCCAAATCACCAGTAGTAATAATAATGTCACGCGTATCCAGTATTATAGCGTCTAAATAAAACGACAACTTATCGAAAAAAACGTTGTTAATGAAACCGTTTCGTTTCGATGGCTGATGACGTCACACGACACACAACCTGAAGGTGACACCACGTGTTGTTATATAGTAATCGTTGCGTTCAAAATTACTGTAACTTTCGTGAGTTGACGACATCTTCAATGTCAGGCCGTATTTGTTCAACACCGCCACTCTACTACACGAGGTCGTGAGACGGCATGGAATCCGCATCCACGCATATCACTTTCACAATCAAATGTACAAGAATCTCTTTCGACTTTAAGTGATTGTCTTACTGATATCTTGTCGTGGATGGAATCAAGTAAGCTAAATCTTAATCCAGATAAAACATACCTTATTATTATTGGCACTAAACAACAACGAAATAAAGTCATCAACCATTTTCCTGTTAAACTGCTTGGCAGTGATACATTCCCATCAGATACTGTTCGTAATCTAGGTGTTATCTTTGACAGTGACTTCAACTTTCGCCAGCATATCTCTCAAGTATGTAAATCCTGTTTCTATCATATTCGTGATCTCCGTCGAATCCGGCGTCACATATCTATATCTACTGCTAAAACAATATCAACGGCACTAATTAGCAGCCGTCTTGACTATTGCAATTCACTACTAAACAACATTGCTAAAAGAAACTTGGCTAAACTCCAACGAGTACAAAATTGTCTGGCACGCGTGGTTCTCAGGGCGCCTCGGTTTTCACCGTCACAACCACTACTTAAACAGTTACACTGGCTTCCAGTTTCTTATCGAATTAATTTTAAGCTGTCCACTCTTGCATATCGTGCTCTATCTACACAACAACCATTCTACTTGGCTAGTCTCCTGCATCTTTCAAATATCCCTAGGCAGCTAAGATCATCAGTTTCACAACAACTTATTGTACCTAAAACAAAACTTAACTTGGGTAAACGTGCTTTCTCTGTCGCTGCGCCTAGGGTCTGGAATGAACTCCCTATCGCTTTGAAAACATCCGAAACTATTGCTATTTTCCTAAAAAAACTCAAGACATATCTATTCCAAATTGCATTCCTACCATAAATGTTCGGTTGTCCCTCGTTCTGATACAGACTTTTGCGCGTCCTTGTTTACGATTACGCCTACTGATTCTGTTTTGTTGCGCCTCTGAGCTCAGGTTCTTGAGGATATAGGCGCCATAGAAGTCAATTATTATTATTAATTAATAACTAGCGTTACGTAATACGTGATCGTCGATGGGGCTGCCGATACACGTCTCTGTCAGCACCAAAATGTCAATGTCCACGACGTCAACGACATAGAATACTTTATTCTCAATTGAACGAACATTGATACAATGCACGTCCAGTTGTATATGCTATGTAGACGGTCGAGCTCTGCAGTTTGTAGCTTGACAAGGTTTGCCATGGAAGGGTTGTGCTTAGTCAGTGCGTTGAGAGAAGTGTCAATGTCGAATGCGTGGAGGTTCTGCGCGCAAGCGCCAGTTCTCTTAAGAAGAACGGCAGGCGGCGGTTAAAAAGTACAAATATCGACCTGTGTTTTATCCTGCCGGCAGTTGCTAATAGCCCTTCCAATTTGAAGCAATTCGTTCATGTTGTACATAATAATTCCAAGAAGGACGGCAAAACTATTTCTAGCTGTACCCAACTGTATGTAGGAGCAATGACACTTTAAGTACCCAACTGTATGTAGGAGCAATGACACTTTAAGTACCCAACTGTATGTAGGAGCAATTACACTTTAAGTACCCAAATGTATGTAGGAGCAATGATACTTTAAGTACCCAAATGTATGTAGGAGCAATGACACTTTAAGTACCCAATTGTATGTAGGAGCAATGACACTTTAAGTACCCAACTGTATGTAGGAGCAATGACACTTTAAGTACCCAACTGTATGTAGGAGCAATGACACTTTAAGTACCCAACTGTATGTAGGAGCAATGACACTTTAAGTACCCAACTGTATATAGGAGCAATGACACTTTAAGTACCCAACTGTATATAAGAGCAATGACACTTTAAGTACCCAACTGTATGTAGGAGCAATGACACTTTAAGTACCCAACTGTATGTAGGAGCAATGACACTTTAAGTACCCAACTATATGTAGGAGCAATGACACTTTAATCAGTGTCACACACTCAGGTAGAATTCCAGTGAATTTCAATCTGATTCATTCAAAGTTTGAAAACAATCGAAAAACTACATAAGATTTAGATCCTCGGCAGTCCGCAAAAGCAGTATTCTAGATACACTCATAAAGACGCAGCTTGACCTTGAAGTAAAAGTAGATGTTTACGCTTCAGTGAGAAACATTGCTGTGTGTTGCAGACATTAGTTCACAATACATTATAACATTCCATTGCTTAAATCTATCGCAGCATTACCGCAGACATGCCATGCAATTCCTTCCTTAAGAACAAACACGGAGCTGATTGCTTGCTGCCAATAAACGGCGCACTGCATCATTGAAATCTTCCAAATGGTGCACACACACACACACACACACACACACACACACACACACACACACACACACACACACACACACACACACACACACACACACACACACACACACACACACACACACACACACACACACACACACACACACACACAAACACACACACACACACACACACACACACACACACACACACACAAACACACACACACACACACACACACACACACACACACACACACACACACACACACACACACACATATATATATATATATATATATATATATATATATATATATATATATATATATGTATATATATATATATCTATATTATATATATATATATATATATATATATATATATATATATATATATATATATATATATATATATATATATATATATATATATATATATATATATATATGTATATATATATATATGTATATTATATATATATATATATATATATATATATATATATATATATATATATATATATATATATATATATATATATATATATATATATATATATATATATATATATATATATATATATATATATATATATATATATATATATATATATATGGTTGTCTTTGTTCAGCAGGCTGACATTATCTATTGCTCTAGATATTCAGCTCTGTAACAAAGGACTGAAATACGCGATGTATGTTCGCAGTTGCTTAACGTAATATTGATAATATATACGTAATTAATATTGGAGATGATATTATGGTAAGATTATCCCCAATTTTCAAATGCATACAACCGTCTGTCCGTGGGTACGTGCGTGTCAGTCTTTTTTACATAACAGACAGTTGGCTGTCGTCTGCTTCGTGTGGGTGGGTCAGCTGTTGCCAGTCAAGAGGACGGCTGTCTCCGACATAAATACCTGTTGAGACGGGTGGACGGACTGACCTCCGCCTACGGAAAGGTAAACATTTGTAACCAGTTTCTCAGAACATCTATCCAACTTTAATCGGTGCCATCGGCATAACTGTTGTGTCGGGAGTGCAGATCAATAGATAAACACATATATATATATATATATATATATATATATATATATATATATATATATATATATATATATATATATATATATATATATATATATATATATATATATATATATATATATATATATATATATATATATATATATATATATATAGAAGGTTGTCTTTGTTCTGCAGGCTGACATTTTCTATTGCTCTATGTATTCTGCTCTGTAACAAAGGACTGAAATACGCGATGTATATTCGCAGTTGCCATCCGTAATAATAATAATGTTTTAATTCAGACAAAAGGGCCATATATACACATAAAATATATGTAGAGATATGTTTATATATATATATATATATATATATATATATATATATATATATATATATATATATATATATATATATATATATATATATATATATATATATACATACATACATACATACATACATACATACATACATACATACATACATACATATATACATACATATGCATAATAAGTTTATTGTTTCAGAAAATCAGCAGTTTGTTTATATAAAATATAAAATAAATATAAAAATAAACATAATTAAAGATTATACAATCCAGTTAATTCTCAATTTAGATATACAATAGGTGTCGCAAATTGTGATGGCCTGAATAATTGGATTCACTGACTTGTCAATCCTTATCATTAAACTATAAATAGCTTTCTGGTGACGCATTAACAAGAGTTGACATTGGCCGCAGCAAACATGTGGCTGGGGCTCCATCTCATTGGCAGCCTATTGATAACATATACGTTTTTTAATATTGGAGTTGATATTATGGTAGGATTATCCCCTATTTTCAAATGCATACATCCGTCTGTCCGTGGGTATGTGCGTGTCAGTCTTTTTTATATTATAGACAATTAGCTGTCGTCTGCGTCGCGTGGGTGGGTCAGCTGTTGCCGGTTAGGAGGACGGCTGTCGCCGACATATATACCTGTTGAGACGGGCGGACGGACTGACCTCCGCGTACGGGAGGCTCACTCCTCCCTAATGACCATCATTCCAAAAGTATCACGTTCATCCGGCTACACCGGGTTTTAGCAAATGTTATCATTACCAAACATATCCAAGGAGCTACATTTGTGTTAGAACTGTATTTGTATTTGTGCAACAACAACTCTAATGACAAACATTCCAAAATCACGTATCACGTTCATCCGGCCAAACCTGGTTGTAGCAGATGTTATCATTACCGGCCCAGGCATATCCAAGGAGCTACATTTGTGTTAGAACTGTCATGTCGGCGGCACACCGTCGATCAGATAACACATGAAGCTTGCGGTAACTTCTAACGCTCCCACTCGCGTAGATTTTGTCTCGTTCTGAGTCATTCTTTCATCCGCTCGTCCGTTTGTTTCAGGAACATGTTATCAACAATAAAACACTAATGAACACTGCTGCCTGTGATACATCTACTAGGTGCCCCCTTTTCTGGCAGATTCCTCCCTGCGGCACATTCCTCCCTGCGACACATTCCTCCCTGTGGCACATTCCTCCATGTGGCTCACTCCTTCCAGCAGTTCACTCCCCCTGTCGCACACTCCTTCCTGTGGCACACTCCTTCCTGTGGATCACTCCGTCCTGCGGCTCACTCCTTCCAGCAGTTCACCCCCCCCCCCCTGTCGCACACTCCTCCCTGTGGCACAATTCTCCCTGTGGCTCGCTCGTCTCTGTGACACACTACTCCCTTTGACACACTCCTCCCTCCCTGTGGCACAATACACCCTGCGGCACACCCCTCCCTGTGGAACACTCCTTCCTGCGGCTTACTCCTTCCTGTGGCTCACTCCTCACTGTGGCTCCCTCCTCCCTGTGGCTCACTTTTCCCTGTGGTTCACTCCTTCCTGTGGCTCACTCCTTCCTGTGGCTCACTCCTCCCTGAGGCTCACTCCTCCCTATGGTACATTCCTCCCTCTTGCTGCCTCAATCCTCCCTGTGGCACAAATCTCCCTGTGGCGCGCTCGTCTCTGTGACACACTACTCCCTGTGTCTCACTATTCCCTGTGGCTCACTCCTCCCTCCCTGTGGCACACTCCTTCCTGCGGCTCTCTCTTCCCTGTGGCTCACTCCTCCATGTGGCTCACTCCTCCTTGTGACATACTCCTCCCTTTGGCTCACTACTCCCTGTGGCTCACTCCTTCCTGTGGCTCACTCCTCCCTGTGGCTCACTCCTCCCTGTGGCTCACTCCTTCCTGTGGTTCACACCTCCATGTGGCTCACTCCTCCCTGTGGCTCACTCCTTCCTGTGGCTCACTCCTCCCTCTGGCTCACTCCTCCCTGTGGCTCATTCCTCCCTGTCGCTCACTCTTTCCCGTGGCTCACTCCTCCCTCTGGCTCACTCATCCCTGTGGCACATTTCTACCTGTGGTACATTCCTCCACGTAACACCCCACGCGGTGACAAAAGACCAATAAGAAATATGCGAGTCAAGTGAAGGTGATTGCGAATACACACTTGGTGGTATTATCAGCCACCATTTCTGTATAGGTAGTCTACAGCACCAGCCTTGACCGGGACCTGTGCACCACACGTGACCTTAGTACCATATTGTCACTTACTGTTACCATTGCTGGCTTAGCCTGGTGGAACATTGCAGTGGATCTTACTTAATATACAAGTTGAATACTTGTTTCTCATGCAACTACTTAATCACCTGAGAGACATATTGATTGATAGCTGAGTAGCAACATCTTATTCTTGCATAAACACTTTTAGATAATGCAAAACATTGGCTGTGTTTTTCGTCAACATCGTTGCTTAGGAGGGAGTATTCCCTTTATTTATCTGTGCAATTTCTTCACATTTGTTGTCAGTACACGTAGAAAGCATGCTCTCAAACATAGAATAGACATATTATGTTAGATATGTACATATTGTTTTCAACAGTATACGGATGTTGATTGTAATAATGATGTTTGATTATGACATAATTGTAATATATATATATATATATATATATATATATATATATATATATATATATACATATATATGTAGTGCATTTTACCCGATATGACCCGAATCTGTACAAATGTGATTCTTTCAGAATCAGAACAGCAACCACAGCTGCATCCAAAGGTTTCTCTGAAATTTAAATTAAAAAAATGGGCAGGTTGAAATCTAATGCTTTTCGCAGATATATCCACATTCATATGATGCAGTTATTCGTCCACCCAGTTGTACATCCACCCAGTTTCTGTCCAAAATGCTCTTGTGCTTCTGCCACACACTGGTTTGTCCAATATTACGCATACAACACATTGTTAGGGTTCGTATTATTTAAATATTACGTGTTGACAACGGACAATTGGGGCATGTCTAATTTGTATGATAGTCTATGTATATATTCAGTATTCTACATTCAATGTTAAAAAGTATTACTTATATTTGCAGCACAGTCGTGTCTAAATATCATACCGATGGCCTTGGATGGGGAGACTGTTCAAGGACCAATGTTTATGGCGAGATACCTCTCACCTTTGATGGGTGCATACTTTGGTTTATCTTGCGTTATTTGCATGGAAAACCAAACGTTTTTTAATATTGGAGTTGATATTATGGTAGGATTATCCCCTATTTTCAAATGCATACATCCGTCTGTCCGTGGGTATGTGCGTGTCAGTCTTTTTTATATTATAGACAATTAGCTGTCGTCTGCGTCGCGTGGGTGGGTCAGCTGTTGCCGGTTAGGAGGACGGCTGTCGCCGACATATATACCTGTTGAGACGGGCGGACGGACTGACCTCCGCGTACGGAAAGGTAAACAGTTGCAATCAAGTTCTCAGAACATATATCCAACTTTAATCGGTGCCATCGGCATAACTGTTGTGTCGTGAGTGCAGATCAATAGATAAACATGGGCCTACAATGATATCAACTGCTAGAATTCGTCCTTAACTCGCGTATGTATGGTACACACACACACACACACATATATATATATATATATATACATCTTTATATATATATATATATATATATATATATATATATATATATATATATATATATATATATATATATATTTATATATATATATATATATATATTTATTAATATATCCGCCATTTCGACGTTCAGTACATGTCGCTAATTGCAATGGTCTATATAGTGTATATATGTATATATATATATATATATATATATATATATATATATATATATATATATATATATATATATATATATACATATATGTATATATATATATATATATATATATATATATATATATATATATATATATATATATATATATATATATATATATATATATATATATATATATATATATATATATATATATATATATATATATATATATATATATATATATATATAAATATACCCTCCACATAATTTGCTTGAACACTGTTCTTCTAATACCTTCTTTTGACAAGTGTTTCCTTCTAGACCGTTTTCCTTGTTTTTTTCAAGCGAACACATTTATCAACGATACTCTCAATTTCATATTTTAGAATGTTCCTACATTCAGTTGCGGTCTTATTCCTCAGCATGTTATTCCAATCTAGTTTGCATAGTATTTTCTCATATCTTGATAGCTACCTTTGTGGAAGTTTCTCCTGTACGCTATTTTAGTTTTACTTTCTGACTTTACGTTGATGTCAAAATGTATTTGATTATGAACGAAATGTATTTGATTATGAACGATCAACTACTACGTCTTCTATGTTGCTACAACCATAGATTTTACAGTAATCCACCATCGCGCTCAAAGCTAATTTTATTTACCAGTAATCACGCACAAAGGCAATGTCGGCGGCTTGTTATCGTGGTCGCCACAAAGGGCGGGTTACACGTAGACGAACATTGTTTGACTCTCCATAAGCTAATGGCTTCATGGTCCACTTGACATTTGGGCATTTGGCTTGGATGGCAAATCTTGTTAAATCTTTTCAAATCAATGGCCGCGCACCCGGTAGGTGACGTCATGTGAATACGGCCTACGGCACAGTTGACTGGTTTTGCTGCCCCTGACCAGGGAAATATCAGTTAAAAGGCAACGCGTTTGTCTCTCTCAGCAGTTGACGCCCTGCACAGAAGGTCTGAGTTGATCGAGAGTTAGAACAGTGTACAACATGAGATGTATCGCTCGAGGTCTTTCAGCATGAGTACGGCATTTATGCTGCTGTCTGCCGTGATAGGTGGTAAGTAAGCATTACTTATTTATGCACATTAGTGCGAATTTAAAGAGGGCTGTAAATAAACAATTGGCATTAGTTGTGGGAAGAACATAGCAGTGACGCTGTTGCTTCGCAGATACTTAGCCACAGCTTCTAGCTTCATATATATTGTGTTGAAAAACATAAGCGGTATTGAATGCAAGCATGTTGACTGATACTCCATTAACTGGTCTTCATTGTATGTGCAGGTTGAGTACTCTAAAATGACATTGTTACTTGTCACGCTATATTCGTAACTTAGAGTATATTTGATATATCAGGGCCATGTCTGTCGCGTGATGGAAACATCGAAAGGTTAAATAATTTCGCCGACACTTTTGGAGAGATGTATTTCGCGTAAGGGGGAATCACGTGCACAGAAGCTGAATGGTGATTGGTGTTCCATTCTTGGCAATAACAGATACGCCCTTGTTGGCAGGCAACGCTAAAGCTATTTCTTGTCTATGCGTAGCCTAAGTCTGTCAAAGTAACGGTCTTTGTAGCTACTCATACACAGCAGCAGATGCAAGTTAGCAACGGATCATTTGATGGGTAAATATAATTATAACATTGGATCCACCCAATGGTTATACACAATAATGAACCTTTGCGTTGCATATCAAAACACTGAAACTTCCAGTAACTTGTTTCGAAGGGATTTACTTTAAGTCCCTATTTAAATACACGGATACGTGTGTCTCCAGCCAAGGAAATATAGTCATGTGGAGCCGCAACTACTTTGATGCAAATTACAGAAAACATGACAAACTTTGTAAAGTTAAAAAAACGGGCACATTTTAATGCCGGATTACCAAATGGTAATCTTAAAATTCATATGAATATATACAATACAATAAAATATGAAGTAAAACCAATATTAAAATATTGCAGGTTTTCCATGCAAATAACGCAAGATAAACCAAAGTATGCACCCATCAAAGGTGAGAGGTATCTCGCCATAAACATTGGTCCTTGAACAGTCTCCCCATCCAAGGCCATCGGTATGATATTTAGACACGACTGTGCTGCAAATATAAGTAATACTTTTTAACATTGAATGTAGAATACTGAATATATACATAGACTATCATACAAATTAGACATGCCCCAATTGTCCGTTGTCAACACGTAATATTTAAATAATACGAACCCTAACAATGTGTTGTATGCGTAATATTGGACAAACCATTGTGTGGCAGAAGCACAAGAGCATTTTGGACAGAAACTGGGTGGATGTACAACTGGGTGGACGAATAACTGCATCATATGAATGTGGATATATCTGCGAAAAGCATTAGATTTCAACCTGCCCATTTTTTTAATTTAAATTTCAGAGAAACCTTTGGATGCAGCTGTGGTTGCTGTTCTGATTCTGAAAGAATCACATTTGTACAGATTCGGGTCATATCGGGTAAAATGCACTACATATATATGTATATATATATATATATATATATATATATATATATATATATATATATATATATATATATATATATATATATATATATATATATATTACAATTATGTCATAATCAAACATCATTATTACAATCAACATCCGTATACTGTTGAAAACAATATGTACATATCTAACATAATATGTCTATTCTATGTTTGAGAGCATGCTTTCTACGTGTACTAACAACAAATGTGAAGAAATTGCACAGATAAATAAAGGGAATACTCCCTCCTAAGCAACGATGTTGACGAAAAACACAGCCAATGTTTTGCATTATCTAAAAGTGTTTATGCAAGAATAAGATGTTGCTACTCAGCTATCAATCAATATGTCTCTCAGGTGATTAAGTAGTTGCATGAGAAACAAGTATTCAACTTGTATATTAAGTAAGATCCACTGCAATGTTCCACCAGGCTAAGCCAGCAATGGTAACAGTAAGTGACAATATGGTACTAAGGTCACGTGTGGTGCACAGGTCCCGGTCAAGGCTGGTGCTGTAGACTACCTATACAGAAATGGTGGCTGATAATACCACCAAGTGTGTATTCGCAATCACCTTCACTTGACTCGCATATTTCTTATTGGTCTTTTGTCACCGCGTGGGGTGTTACGTGGAGGAATGTACCACAGGTAGAAATGTGCCACAGGGATGAGTGAGCCAGAGGGAGGAGTGAGCCACGGGAAAGAGTGAGCGACAGGGAGGAATGAGCCACAGGGAGGAGTGAGCCAGAGGGAGGAGTGAGCCACAGGAAGGAGTGAGCCACAGGGAGGAGTGAGCCACATGGAGGTGTGAACCACAGGAAGGAGTGAGCCACAGGGAGGAGTGAGCCACAGGGAGGAATGAGCCACAGGAAGGAGTGAGCCACAGGGAGTAGTGAGCCAAAGGGAGGAGTATGTCACAAGGAGGAGTGAGCCACATGGAGGAGTGAGCCACAGGGAAGAGAGAGCCGCAGGAAGGAGTGTGCCACAGGGAGGGAGGAGTGAGCCACAGGGAATAGTGAGACACAGGGAGTAGTGTGTCACAGAGACGAGCGCGCCACAGGGAGATTTGTGCCACAGGGAGGATTGAGGCAGCAAGAGGGAGGAATGTACCATAGGGAGGCGTGAGCCACAGGGAGGAGTGAACCACAGGGAGGGGTGTGCCACAGGGAGGAGTGTGCCACATGGAGGAGTCTGCCACAGGGAATAGTGAGACACAGGGAGTAGTGTGTCACAGAGACGAGCGCGCCACAGGGAGATTTGTGCCACAGGGAGGATTGAGGCAGCAAGAGGGAGGAATGTACCATAGGGAGGAGTGAGCCTCAGGGAGGAGTGAGCCACAGGAAGGAGTGAGCCACAGGAAGGAGTGAACCACAGGGAAAAGTGAGCCACAGGGAGGAGGGAGCCACAGTGAGGAGTGAGCCACAGGAAGGAGTAAGCCGCAGGAAGGAGTGTTCCACAGGGAGGGGTGTGCCGCAGGGTGTATTGTGCCACAGGGAGGGAGGAGTGTGTCAAAGGGAGTAGTGTGTCACAGAGACGAGCGAGCCACAGGGAGAATTGTGCCACAGGGAGGAGTGTGCGACAGGGGGGGGGGGTGAACTGCTGGAAGGAGTGAGCCGCAGGACGGAGTGATCCACAGGAAGGAGTGTGCCACAGGAAGGAGTGTGCGACAGGGGGAGTGAACTGCTGGAAGGAGTGAGCCACATGGAGGAATGTGCCACAGGGAGGAATGTGTCGCAGGGAGGAATGTGCCGCAGGGAGGAATCTGCCAGAAAAGGGGGCACCTAGTAGATGTATCACAGGCAGCAGTGTTCATTAGTGTTTTATTGTTGATAACATGTTCCTGAAACAAACGGACGAGCGGATGAAAGAATGACTCAGAACGAGACAAAATCTACGCGAGTGGGAGCGTTAGAAGTTACCTCCCTGTGGCAGGGAGGAGTGAGCCACAGGGAGGAGTGAGCCACAGGGAGGAGTGAGCCACATGGAGGAGTCTGCCACAGGGAGGAGTGAGCCACAGGGAGCAGTGAGTCACAGGGAGGAGTGTGCCTCATGGAGGAGTCTGCCACAGGGAGGAGTGAGCCACAGAGAGGAGTCTGCCACAGGGAGGAGTGAGCCACAGGGAGGAGTGAGCCACATGGAGGAGTCTGCCACAGGGAGGAGTGAGCCACAGGGAGCAGGCAGTCACAGGGAGGAGTGAGCCACATGGAGGAGTCTGCCACAGGGAGGAGTGAGCCACAGGGAGTCACAGGGAGGAGTGTGCCTCATGGAGTAGTGTGCCACAGGGAGGAGTGAGCCACAGGGAGGAGTGAGCCACAGCGAGGAGTGAGCCACAGTGAGGAGTGAGCCACAGGGAGGAGTGTGCCTCAGGGATGAGTGAGCCACAGGGAGTGATGAGCCACAGGGAGGAGTGAGCCACAGGGAGGAGTCTGCCACAGGGAGTCACAGGGAGGAGTGTGCCTCATGGAGTAGTGTGCCACAGGGAGGAGTGAGCCACAGGGAGGAGTGAGCCACAGCGAGGAGTGAGCCACAGTGAGGAGTGAGCCACAGGGAGGAGTGTGCCTCAGGGATGAGTGAGCCACAGGGAGTGATGAGCCACAGGGAGGAGTGAGCCACAGGGAGGAGTCTGCCACAGGGAGCAGTGAGCCACAGGGAGGTGTGTGCCACGGGGAGAAGTGTGCCACAGGAAGGAGTGGGCCACAGGGATGAGTGAGCCACAGGGAGTGATGAGCCACAGGGAGGAGTGAGCCACAGGGAGGAGTCTGCCACAGGGAGCAGTGAGCCACAGGGAGGTGTGTGCCACAGGGAGCAGTGAGCCACAGGGAGGAGTGGGCCACAGGGAAGAGGGTGCAACAGGGAGTTCTAGCACAAATGTAGCTCCTTGGATATGCGTGGGCCGGTAATGATAACATCTGCTACAACCAGGTTCGGCCGGATGAACGTGATACTTTTGGAATGTTTGTCATTAGAGTTGTCGTTGCACAAATACACACCATACGGTCGTAGACCGCGTGTGCGGGTAAATTTATACTGTTGTTTGTTGCATATCCGCGTAAGTGTGTGTATGGCGCAGTCGTGTGCTGATATGCCACAATCGTGTGCCGTTATGCTACAGTCATGTGCTGATATGCTGCAGTCGTGTGCTCCTATGTCCAAGTGCAGTAGGTTAATTTGCATAGCGTTCCCGGATGATGTAGATGTTGTGATAATATATTTAATTTGGTTTTTTTTCGTTTATTTACGTATGCATTAATCATGATGTGATATATGACATACGCCTTACGCCCCATGTGGACACTCATTAGGTAACCCATGGGGGTGTGACAAGAAACCAGGGGCACTCAAAACATTGCCTATATGCAATCCTTGATAATTTAACTGAACTTTTTTTAAGTCGAGTGCATTGAAATGTACAACATTGAACGTGTTTCGTGATATTGATTAATTCTCTAACATATTTGACTCACAAATTAATGGGACTTATTAGTGTCTACCCTTTATTGTAAAAACGCGTTTTGACATTTAATAAGATTTAACAAGATTGCCATCCCAAACTACAAGCTCCAGACAGCAAGTTGACAATGATGCCATTGGCTTATCGATAGGCCAACTATTTTCATCATCTGTTCTAATAAGCGGCTTTCATAACTAAGTAATCTCAATTCTGGAATCTTTGTAGTTGCTCTTCGTTGTATTCTTTCTGGCTGATCTATATCCTTCTTACGACTATGGCCTCCATGCTTGAATACAATATTCCAAATGCGCCCTAGAATTTGGTCACTTTTCGAAGCAACAATCCCAAATCGCCTTGAAATGTTAATATCAGCACTATGTTCTAAGTTAAATTCACTAAGTTAATTTCTGTTATGGTTATACCTAGTATAGCATCCCGCATTTTATATTCTTCGTCCATGTCTCCATGTCCTATGTGTATGCGTTTACACTCTTTGCAGACCATTTAACCAATATGTTTTTCTGTTTCAGTTTTAACCTTTCTGAATATATTTGCATAATCTGTAAATTTCATAACTTTTCTAGATGTGTCATCTTATAATCTAACTATAATCGAGCTAGCGTATGTAAGTTTGTATGTGGTTGTGTTCACGTTTTCCTCCTAGACGGCTTGCAACTAGGGCGCCACACTTTCAGGGATTAATCTACGACCCCACGAACTAAACGTAACGCCTTTATTTTTTTGAAATATCCCATATATCAAAGGTTCTTACTGGATTTTAGAATAAATCCAACAATCGCAGAAACCACGCGCGCGCGGCGAATACTTCGGTACGTACGTAGCGCCACCTGGGCGGTTTATATGAACTACCAAACTTGGTAGTTCATACGTGACAGTCATGATAGCAAAGTTTACGAAATAGGTGATCGCTTTTATGAATATGGCGAGACGAAGTAGTTGCCGCGCGCGCGTTGTTTCTGCGATTGGTGAAAGTTATGTTTTACGTAATATAAACCGCAGATATGACGACACGTTCTCTCAAACGGTTTACGTACCGAAGTGTTCGCTGCGCGCGCGCGTGGTTTCTGCGATTGTTGGAAGTTAGCGTTTTACATAGGGAACATTTGAACTTTTACCATAACAACAACCAAGAACCCTTGATATATGTGTATTTCGAAAAAAACTAAAGACATTACGTTTCATTCGTGGGGTCGTAGATTACTCCCTGAAAGTTTGGCCCCTGGCGAGGCGCCGTCTAGGAGAAAAACGTGAACATAGTCACATACAAACATACTAACATGCATACGCTAGCTCGATTATAGTTAGATTATAAGATAACATATCTAGCAAAGTTTTGCAATTTGCAGATGACACAAACGTTTCCAGAAAGTTTAAAACTGATACAGATAAACACATTGGTTAAATGGTCTGAAAATAATGTTACTGCGTAACATGCATAGGCTAGCTCGATTATAGTTAGACTATCAAACATGCCCGTCTCCAGGACGGGATACCTTGGTAGTTCATACGCGACAGTCATGATAGCAATGTTTACCAAATGCCTCAGGCCAATATGCCATCAGTACGCTCGAGATTGTTTAAGGGAACGTCAAATGTATTACCAGAAACAACCGCGTCTCACACGTGATGCAATACTCGTTGCATGTTCAAAATGTTTAAGGTTGCCTGAATTAAGACCCATGGATACCTGTGTTGGTTGTAGAATATTAGAATATATTTTTATTTTGTGTTGACCGAGGGCCAATATGTGGGTGCGTATTGAACGCCAACTACACAGGCCAAGTTGCTCCCATAACAGCAATCGTCAAGTTTGCTCGCTGTCTATTGATTTTTAGGCGTACATTGCAAAACGTCTATTGTGAGTCGTGTGTTTATGTGACTTAAAGTGGTGTAGTCATGCAATATACCGACCGGTATTCTGAGCCGCAAAACAATAAAACTCGAGTCGCGAGTTGATTTGTTCGACGCAACCATTGTTGAACCGATTCGAAAACTGAATTGCGACAACAAATGCCGGGTAATATGGGCTGACACGATCACATACACGCGGGACTCGCAACAAAAGATTAGCCATTTACGCCGTAACGCATTAGCTGCCACGATGTCGCTCTGTCTGCTGTTTATGGGTCATGCACTTTGAAGATTGCCTCCATAATTGTAGCGCGTGGCGACCATTGTAGTGTGTGCACTAGATGTGGTCTTGCAACATCCAGTTTTTATTATGGTCATTGTATCAGCGTCATTGAGTGCTCTATTTATACCACTTAATCACTCAGCCGTGACGGGATCGGGTGATCTTGTGAACTTTTCGGTGGAGCTTGAAGCAAGTGCCTAAAGGTGTTTTGCTTGTGGTGTGGTCGGGTCAGTGAACCGATACGATTATCAAGTGCACTAAAAATGTACTGGATCGAGTATTAACACCTGAGTTTTCACATAAGTACCGCGATAACGTTACCGGAATATCACATTGTAAAACCACGGCCAGTTGTGTTGTACGTTCTATAAAAGACTAACCGATTTCACCATCAGATTACTTTTACTCGCAACATGACAAGACATCATGTTTGTGCGATGCCAACTAATGTGACTTTGACGAGAATTGGTAACAACAGGATGTAACGAACAAAGATGACAAAAACATATATTAGTAAATAATAAATAAGGGAGTGGCGCAAGTTTATTTGACTTGTGAATTTTTAACATTCTCACACCAGGCTAAGAAATTCCTCACATTGTGAATATGTCTGTTGTCAACTACTACAAAACTGTTTTCATCGATCTTACCAATTATACATGTGAACGGACGCGTGAAAGTCGGTGTCGTATTCAAGTGCGGCCAAGTGTGTTTATACATAGTTGCTACAGTGCACAAAGCCGATGCGCGTCATTAATAGATTTAACAATGACCGCAGTGTTGACCCCACCGAGTTCACCCGCAAGAGGGACACTCCCTAGACGCCGTTGTTGCGAAAGGTGCTAGACACGTCACAGCTGTCGTGGCTGATGCAGGGGGCGTATTCTTTTTGACATCCGCGGAGCCACCGGAAGCGGAGAATGAAATGCTACCCTGTGCATCGCTGTTGACAACATGCTCTTGTTGACTGCGTTTAACTATGAGTTGTCATACACTCTCTTGTGAGTTGGCCCTTGATTGTACAGTTCGTGCGCGCTCATGTGTGACGAGTGTTCACGAATGTGTCAAGAGCATTCAAGGACCATGTCGTTGGAGATGGCTATGAAGAAGGCGTCACTATATGAACTACCTATTGACAGTAACACGTCTACATTTACAATCACAATTAGCCTACTAAACGTTGTATTAAAGGAAACAGCTCCAGACCAGGTAGAGAGCGGCGTAATGAACACCCTGGACCCGGACGTATCGTTGTCTTCGTACAGTGCCCACTTCGGAACAATGTCTGTGACTCCGAAAACCATCACAGAGATGCTGAAGGAATAATATGTGGTAAACAATGTCAATGTTAGATATGTCGTCAACCGCTTGGCACAGTTTACCACGGAATATTGCATCAGCGTCTCAATGGTGTGTTACGAGTGACACGCACTGTTCTAAAGTGGATGCGATCATGCGATAACAATAATAATAATGATACTAATAAATAAGTATTTATATAGCACCCCAGCAGTCAAGATTGACCTAATGCGTTTTACATACCATAACATCTTAAAATATTATTAATTATATAAAAAAAAATATATATTGTTTATATAACAAATAAATGTGTAAACAATTATACTAATTATATAAAAATTATATTAATTAGATAAAAAACAGTGCCAATAATACATATTCTAAAATATAGTCCAAATGGTCGTACCATTAATAACATATGATAACAAAATAAATATATATTTGTAATAATAAATTATAATAATAAATCTATATTAAAATGTTCTCACCAGCGTATCATAAGAAGGTACAGTAAAAATATAAGTTCCTAGAAGTGTTTTATACTGTGGAAGTGTCTCCGCTGTCCTCACCGAAATGGGCAATCAATTCCACAGATTGGCAACGGCCACAGCAAATCGAGGATCGACATGCGTGACCGTCGGTGAAGCCGGACCAAAAATAAACAGCGGACCTCAATTGCCGATTATCTCACGATAATCACGGACTTTAATCGGTACCATCGACGTAACTGTTGTGACAGCAGTGCAGGTCAATATATAAATACGGGCCAACAATGATAGCATCTGCTGGAATTATGTGGTGACAAGTCGAATGTGAAAAGTTAACCCTTATACGTAAGTTCGTCTTATCTGAAGTGCCACACCACGTACTGAGGTTGTGAGTGGTGGCTTGATCCAATACTAAACGCCATATGTTGGTTTACTGTGATAACTTTTTTGAAACCACCACTGAGAACCACTACGTTGTCAGAAGTCAGAAATGGGACGGATGACTACATGAGGGTGTATGAGATCCCCTTCAGGTCTACTTGTAGACTAGATTACCCGGATTTCATAGAACTGCTGGTTAACATGTCAGCTCTCGGTCATTCGGAGAAATGACCAGGATCTCCCAGTTTCAAAACACAGTCTGAGTAAACCTCTGGCGTGATATTTTTCACTTTAGTTGCACATGGTTAGTTTGCTATTTACTCTTCAATACTACATAGCTAATGAGCATCACCCTGTGTCATTGAACATTGACAGTGATGTTGTTCCAGAATGTATTAATAGTAGTTGTGACATTAACGAAATTAAGCAAATAATACACTTGGCACACTACTCTCACAAGATATTGACGCATATATAGAATGCACGAATGTAGAACTTTATAAAACTAAAGTTCCACCTGGTGTTAAATGCAACGATCCCAGTTGTCACAATGTAGTCACTATGATGATCTTGATGGCATTTATAATTATAATGAGGGTACATTGAAGAGATCTGGTCAGACCCTTGTGTCAAATAATAAATGTGCTCGTAAACAAGATGTGGTATCAGGCTGGAATGAGCAAGTGAAAGAGCTTCACAGTACAGATCGTGATGCTGACTGGCTTTGGAGAGAGATTGACAAACCGAGACAATGTGATATTTTTCGTTTAATGAAATTATCCAGAATTAAATTAAAACATGCGATCACAAAATATAAAAAGGCAAAGAAACTATAATGGCTTTGACTGCGTTACTTACAGCATTGGAATTACTATTGATACAGGTGAACTGATTAATATTATTAATTAATTACCATGCAATAAGTCACCAGTTCTGGATGGATTTAGTGCAGAACCTTTCAAGTGCGCGGATTAACAGCTCGTGGTACTATTATCTATTCTTGTGTTCTCTATTCTGGTGCATAGTTATACACCAAAAATAATAACAAAGTCTATTATTGTACCGGTTATCAAAGATATGAATAGACGTGTAAACGAAAAGAGCAATTACAGGCCAATATGAATCGCAAATATATGTTCCAAGATAATAGATGCTGTGTTATTCAACATAATGGATATGTACTTACAAACTACGCCACACCAGCTTGGGCTTAAGCCCAAACATGGAACGGAGATATGTATGTTTGCATTTAAGGAACTACTAAGGTTGTACACGAAACACGGTTCTGCTAGGCATGTCGCCTTTCTTAATGCTTCAAAAGTACTTAATCGAGTCAATCGACATAAGCTTTTCACGAACCTAGAATAACACGATGTACCGAAATATATTTTAAGAGTACTCAGCAATGACTTCCATAACCAATGTGTGTGTGTCCGATGGATATCTACTTACTCGGACTTCTTCCCAGGTTGCAACGGTGCCAAAACAAGTTTGGAAGTTATCCCCGTTACTTTTGTAACGTTTATATGGACAATCTGAGTGTACAACTGCACAAACAACCCACTGGTTGTAGTCTTGATACAGCGGTGGTTAATCACCTGATATACGCATATTATTTACTTCTGTTTGCTCCGCCAAAGGACTGCAAACATTACTTGACATATGTTACACCTACGGGTGTGAGCACGACGTTCAATATAATGCTGGTAAATTCCTGGTCATGTACTTTGACTCTAGAAATGCACATCTTGCTAGGGAAATGATCTTAGGAGGAAAGAAGTTAAACTTCGCCACCTCTTATAAATATCTTGTACATGTCATTTGTAACGACTTATTGGATGAGGCTGACATTCAAGCCCCAGTGAGACTTCTGTATGCTAAGAGTACTATGCTGCATACTGTTGTTCTACTGCTATAAAAATAAGCTATTTACTCATATTTAAGTAATATTAACATATGTGCTTTATGGGTAAATTGTAGAAAAGCAAATTTCTGCAATTTGTTATTTCTTATAACAACAGTATATCAGTTGAAATTACATTTTACGGTAATGGTATTTGTTCTTTTGTCATTACTGAATATTTTTAAGGTAGCTGGATCGGCTAGCGTGTCAGTTGATTTTTTCGTTTTTTTTCTTTATAACTTGTTAGGAATAATGAACTGAACGTCGAAACAACAAACAAACACACGGCAATAACGTTATATTTCGCCAATCCATTATTTTGTTAATCCCCTTGATTTCTTCGAAACGCTGACGCTGTTTCCATAGTGACGGCCGCGTGCGCTGCGATGTTCGAACCACTTTGATTCGTTCGCCGTGAAAGCGGAATATATCGTCTGGTTACTGTGATTCCAGTACACATCAGTATTGTATCTACCTAACTAAATCACATATCAACGCTAAAGTAATTTATTTTGCCTTTGAACTCTAACGTAAACGGCAACGTAGATGTAACCTGGTGACCCTACCGGATGACGGAACAAGTAAAACGATCGTAAACACAACTTGGCACGTGTTTGTCAGATGGATGGCGTAAACTGGTATCGTAGACGAAAACACGTTACAAATCCAGATTCAAGGGCCATTTAGGGAACGTGTCAATATTACAAATGGCCTTGATGTTTTGTCAACATTACGTAAAACGCCAGTGAAAAAAACGTAAATTTCGACATAAAAACAAGCATTTGTTGAGATTGTGTTTACATTAATAACCAGGAAATGTTGCTTAACTATTTATAAAAAACTACAACACTTACGTTGCTGCAATCTGGCGTATGAACACTTCTGATATGTAGGCAACATAACGCGAACTGGAATTACTATTGGTGACGGGCTTGTGTAACTAAAATACACTGCCACTTTAGGCTGTCATTCAACTTTTGCTTAATTCATTCACGGTGGTGTAGAAGAAATAGTTCATTTATGTTAACTAAAATCTCCCTTAAAGTTACCAATGACACTGTCATACTGATAGCTACTGGAACAAATAAATTCAAGAGAAACATATACTAGCCGCCCCAGCTACCTTAAATATGATTTCAAATCGCGGAGCAATTCTAAAATTAATTTGAAACGTAAGCACAGACTATTCATAATTAGCCGCCTAATATAAGTTATTGTGTTATTTTCAGTGGTGGACACAGAATACGCCGACAAGATGGAAAATGCTGTTGCGACTGTGGGAAGTTGGGTGACCTTTCATTGTGTCGGCGAAAACCTTGGTTGGGATAAGTACATTTCCGGTGAAGAGAACCCGTTGTCAATATCAGTTAACCAGAATGTCACCAACGCCGACAAGTATGAAGTGGAATACTCCTCTTTGTCATTTATCGTGACGACATTGCTGGATGCCGGACGATACCGCTGCAAATACGTACCACTACCAACGCTCTACAGAGACGCTGAACTTGTTGTACTAGGTGAGAAAACATGTCATCTATTATATGGAGAAATTCGGTAAACCCATGTAAAGTGGCATGATTAAAAGGTGGCCGAATTACAGAGGCTGGTCAGATATACAGATTTGAGGAACACAGATTGTGATACAGTGGCTGATTTCAAAGGGTAGCCGCTCCGAACTTTCTGTTTGGTAGGATTGTAATTATCGTTTAGTAGATGTGAACATCGTTTAGTAGTATGTGTTGTTCGTGGAAAAAAACAAATGACTGAGCAGATTTCGATACCCGGGACGGAGAGTTGACATGTATGCAACAATAAATCGTATTGCACCGCTTAGAGTTATTACACTTGAATAAAACAAAAACTGTCCTATATACATAGGATTTGGTTTCATCTTTGTCGCAGCCCTTGCTGTGTCTTATCTTAGCTTAGTAACCTAAGTTTTAACATATAACACGTTTCGACAACTACATCAGTAAACTATATGTGATGTGGTGCCAATTGCTACGTCTTGTTCATATTCAGAGTCAGAGCCCAATTGCACGTCCAACGCGACGAATCAATACCTTGCAATAGAAGGAGACTACATCAAGTACAGCTGCGAAGTGACGTACGCTGGAAACTGGGCACCAGTGATTACATGGAGGGTTCGGGGAAAGAATGTGACACATGCGAGGGATGAATGGAATGGCACAGTGAAGACCAGCACTGTCATTCAACTACGTCATTCCGTAGAGGCACATTACATTTCTTGTGACATTGAATTTGAACAACCGAAGGGTGGAACGTCATCAAGCAATGCTGCCACTAACGTTCCCCTCCACCGTCGTTGGTTCAGAAAACCAGCGGAAACACTTTGTTGTATGTAACTTGTTTTATTTCCATTTTTAGATGTATGAGTCAATTATTTACTATGGTCTTTCCTTTGAAACTTTGGAATCAGAAAAAGCAATGTCCCACTGGCTGTTTACTCTCATTATATGAAAATAAAAAATGCGAGCGCGTGACACTTTCATTTGTTTTATTGTCGTTAGTAAGATATTGTATTAATTTGTTCGTTTACGAACAATGACATAACTGGATACAAACATGAATGAATTTGTAGATACTTTAAAACATATATATATATATATATATATATATATATATATATATATATATATATATATATATATATATATATATATATATAGTGTTTTTAGAATTTCTACATATATTATATATATATATATATATATATATATATATATATATTGTGTTTACGAGTATTTCTGCCAAAGTGATGATACATTTGTCACTGTATGATACTAACTTAATGTATTCCATTAATTTTCAAACGTGAAGATTAATCAACATAACCACGACGAGATCATATATATTTATATATAAATGTAACTATGATATTGTTTGCAATTTAATCGTATTTGAAAAGTTGCATCAATTTAAATACAATATGCAGATCTAATCCACACCAAATAATTGCTCTGCTTTTAACTACAAATGCGAATTGCATTTGATCACGCGTCTGCTTATGTTGACGAAGATCAACCGATTTGAGCTTTGTTGCAATGGCATACGTCCATTTAACTACACAGATGTCGGGGAACACATCGACATATACTGTTCCCTAATAGAAGTAGTTTCATTGCAGACGGTCCAAGAGACGTTGCCGTGTCACCTGAACACAAGGTGTACAAACCAGGAACCACAATACAAGTTACGGCCGACAGCGTTCCAACTTTGGGTAGCTACAAATGGGTGGACTCAACAACGAACACTTCCGTGGGTACAGAGAACTCCATCACAATCACAGTGAACATGGTCGGAAGAGCGTCACTGAAGGTGGTCCTGTGCAACACGATGCCAATTCCACCAGTGTATGACGTTTGTTGTGAAGTCACATTGAGCTTCGAGGTTGGATGTACGTGTTATTTTAGTTATCTTGTTCCATAATAACTATGTTATGTGTTTTTGTTGGGGAGGTAATTGAACTAATCTGATCTAATTCCATAATATTATATAATAAAGCAAGTAATGCTTGATATGTGTATTTTCTTGATACCATGTTCGACCTCAGCAAAACACACGCACGCGCACGCGCACGCGCACGCGCACGCGCACGCGCACGCGCACGCGCACGCGCACGCGCACGCGCACGCGCACGCACACGCACACGCACACGCACACGCACACGCACACGCACACGCACACGCACACGCGCACGCGCACGCGCACGCGCACGCGCACGCGCACGCGCACGCGCACGCACACGCACACGCACACGCACACGCACACGCACACGCACACGCACACGCACACGCACACGCACACGCACACGCACACGCACACGCACACGCACACGCACACACACACACGCACACGCACACATACACGTTGAATAGTTGTTCAGCCGTAAGCCAACATAACACAACTTTAATTCCCTGTATTCAGTATATTTAACAAACGGTAGCCTAGGAACATACTGAAGTTGCGACCAGTGTCCTATGCATTATTCCTGTGAATTTATTTTTAGTAAAAAATCTTGCGGGATGTACACCATGTCTTGTGCCTTCTGTTTGTCACAGCTGATGTCAACGATGCTGCTAACACAGGTTCTCCTATTACCAGCACCACTTGCCCTCCCACACCCACTATCACTACGACTACCTCTACCACTACGACCACTCAAGGGACAACGTCTGTGTCGCCCAATGGCGACATTGCACGGCCAACCACGAACTATGGCGGATGTAAGCATTTTTTTATTACAGTTTTTCATGAACTGTTATTGTTGGAAGTTCGTTTCATTGCTTGGTTTCATATGCTCTATTGTAATGGTCGAACATATACATTACTTTATTGCACACATACACATACTCGTGCACGCGCAACCACACACGCACGCTCGCACGCTTGCACGCACGCACGCACGCACGCACGCACGCACGCACGCACACAATTATTGTGGATAACATTACAATTTTGTTTGTCATTCACAAACAATGAGATCACATTGGGTCTTTTAACATGCTCAACACATCTGACATTTGTTCATGATTGAAATAGGCTGACCAGCAGTACATTTTAGCTTTGTTGTTTTCCTGAACTAGTTAGGGCAGTTAGGTAACTTTTTGTCGATTGTAATTACTTGGCAGACAAAAGCGCTACATTTCAGACCATCACAGGGGCATTGAAGTGTTAAATATATTGAGCCGATGGCAATATGATCCCCAGGTTTTTATGTAAAAATTGTGCAACCATTACAATTGTTTTTAACATTATTTCGCTATGAATGTTTGGGCGTCTGTTGTTGTATAGCAAGTCATGGTAGGTTGACCTATGACAAGCGTACGATTGATAACATTCTAGTGAAAATGGGAGTTACGTACATATTTACTAAGTGCGATTTCGGAATCACGATTTTGACCACAGGTCAACCTTTGAAATGGGTGCAATGAAGATGCAGTTTAGATAACAATCGTTTGGATTGACCGGTTTATTATATATATATATATATATATATATATATATATATATATATATATATATATATATAATTATATATATATATATATATATATATATATATATATATATATATATATATATATATATATATATGTATATATATATATATATATGTATATATATATATATATATATATATATATGTATATATATATATATATATATATATATATATATATATATATATATATATATAACAATGCGGTCGTGCGTGTGTATGTTTGTGCGTTTTATGTGTGGGTGTGTTTGCGAGTTTATATATGTGTGTGTGTGTGTGTGTGTGTGTGTGTGTGTGTGTGTGTGTGTGTGTGTGTGTGTGTGTGTGTGTGTGTGTGTGTGTGTGTGTGTGTGTGTGTGTGTGTGTGTGTGTGTGTGTGTGTGTGTGTGTGTGTGTGTGTGTGTGTGTGTGTGTGTGTGTGTGTGTGTGTGTGTGTGTGTGTGTGTTCGAAAATAGATTAGGCACGAATTTACGACAAGGGAAAGGAATCATACTGGGTAAGGATAAACGTTAATAACACAATGATTTTTAGTTTTTCTTCCATATTGCCGAAGGAAGAAAACTGCCAAAGGAAAAGTGGAGTAATTTTTCAGATTCTACCGAAGAAATCCTCACGATTACAGGCGCTTCAATTATTTTTCAGATGCTAATGACAGAACATTCCTGATTGTCGGCGGTACAATTCTGTTGTGCGTCACACTACTGGCTGTTTTGATAGTAGTAACTACAATCGTCCTGTGTGTCAGGATGCGACGATTGATGAACCGTTTCAACGATTAAGGTAATATCAATATTTGCATTTTGGTATTTCCAGGAATTTGCTTAGGTAACTATTTACCAGTGTTTAAGAAAGTTAACTTATCTTTCAAACTATCTTTGTATGCTCGAAGCAATTCCACGATTTTCTGAAAGCTATTTTAACCTTATCAAACATGTCAGTTACTTTCATGACCAGTCACGGAGCAATCACGATAGTTTAGTGTCACCTGATGTGCCTAGCCACGCGACCTCCCCATTAGTATGACTTTTACAGAAATATAACTACTCTTATCAGTCGTGAAGACAATTCACTTTGTATTTGCAGGTATAATGGAACTTTAATCATAACGAATGATCGTGTTCTGGCACCTTTGGATATTGATTTGCTAATAAAAATAATAAGAATAATCACGATAAAGTTGTTCTCCGAGCATGCGTACGAAACCATTATTAGTCTACAATGTCGATTACAAAAATTGGTGAAACTGTGTATTAATCATACAGACAAATTCGACAAGTTAAGAACTAGTCGGATGTATTTGATTAACATATTTTATTTACTTGATAATATATAACTGAATTCTTTCAAATCATGTTGTTGCTCTCGTTATTCTTGTAGTCCGGGTTGATGCTGACACCGATATCGGTCGTCGATTTTTGTTTTAGGTACTTCTTCATTTCAATGTCGTCTCCACTACCCATATCCCCTGCCCTCTATCCCTCACCCTCATTCTCCACTCCCCCTCCCACCAAATCTCTCTTCACGCTATCCTCCCATCGCAGTTTCGGTCTTTCTCTCAATGCATCCGCTCTCTTTGTCAGCTGTACCCTTTCCTTTCTTTCCACATGTCCAGACCCCTTTAGCCGGCTCCTCACAAGCTCCTCCTAAGACTCTCTCTTACACCATCTTCCACCTTCAGCTTCACCATTCTTCGCTTGTCTATTCTTTTAACTCCCGCAATTTTCCTCACCCAGTTATTCTCACAAACTTGCAATTTCTCTTTTTGTTTTTTTCTGTCATCGCCATTGTCTCTAGGCCGGATAGGTAGGCTGGCGTTATACATCAGCTAAATACCTTCCCTTTTTGCTTCCGAGATATATGTCTATCACCCAACTCCCCTTCCACATTCCTCCTTGCACTCGCCCCAACATGTGTTCTCCTGCGAAGTTCCGTCTCCGTGAGGCTTCCCCACAAACCGCTCCACCCACATATACAAAGCTGTCTCTTTGGTTCAGTTTCTTCGCACCCGGTCCTCTCTGACGCCGACGTCCGCACTGACTTCCTCAGATATTCCCGGTTCGCCACTATTTTACCTGTCTCTTCATATGTGCCTTCAACCATCCCAACATCGGCCTCTGGCACACCCATCTACCTCAACGTGGCCATGGCCATCTCTCTAAGAACTGTGTCCTATGAGTTTTAAAACTCTATGAACCACAGAGCCATATTCTCCTGTCTCTCCACCCACTTTCCCACCAGTTGTCGCAGAGTGAACATTCCACCTTCTCCCATTTCATGCTCCACTCTCCTCTTTAATAATCCCACCAGAATCCTCTCTAACTCTTTCAGAACATTACTGAGGAACGCGATGCTTCGGTATTTTCCAGTGTTTTAGGAATATTTTTTCGGGGGGTTACCAATATTTTAGTGACCCTCCAAGAGTCAGTTGTCATTTCGAACCCTGCCTATAACACATATTTCCTGTCCGTGACTAACTTCCTATACTTCTCTTTGATTACTGATCCAGTTTTGGCATCCTTGCTGTCCTCAACCATCTATTCTGCCATCTTATATATCAACTTCTTTCCCCAAACCTCGCCTAACTTTCTGCATAGTTCTTAATTTATTTCCATCTTTGCTCTGTGTACGGCTCTCCAAGCTGCCGCCTGCTTTTGCCCGTACAGGCGCTATAATGTTGCAATGTGTTGATCCCCAGCACCCTGTTTGTATGCAACGGTTGTGTCCACCTGCATTTCCACTATTTTATAGTATTTCTCTCTCCTCTTATGCATTCGAAAAAACAAAACCAGGTGCTTGTGCTGTGTCTCACAACAAGTCGAGTTGTGTTTTACACTAGCCACTTTACGATATCATGTGGCTTCGTCGCTTCTTGAAGAATATTCCTGTTGTTTTTATTATTCTATCTATCTTACTCTCCCTTTCCCCTGTTCCTCTCTCCCTCCCCCTCTCTCCATCTCCCATCCCTCCCCTTCCCTCCCTCCCTCCCTCCCTCCACCCTCCCCTCATTATCTCTCTCTCTCTCTCTCTCTCTCTCTCTCTCTCTCTCTCTCTCTCTCTCTCTCTCTCTCTGTCCCTCTCTCTATCTGTCTCTCTCCCTTACCTCCCTTACTCCCCCCTCTCTCCATACCTCCCTCCCTTTATCTAGCTCTCTCCCTCCCACTCCCTCCCTCACTCACTATCTCTCTCTCTGTATATATATATATATATATATATATATATATATACGCGCACGCACGCACGCACGCACGCACGCACACACATGCAAACAACACACACACACACACACACACACACACACACACACACACACACACATATTCGATCTGCCTCCACATAGTTCTATATATATATATATCTTTAATTATTTATTTCCCTCCCTCTCTTTCCTTCCTTCCCCCTCTGTCTCTGCCTATGTCTCCCTTTCTCCCTCTCTTCCCCTCTCCCCCTCTCCACTCTCCCTCCAGCATTCTCCGCCTATTCCCATCTCTTTTTCTCCTCTCCCCTCCCCCTCTCCCCATCTCCCCTATCTCCCTAACTTCCTTTAGCCTCTTCCCATATCCCCTTCGATCCCTCTCTTCCTCTTTTCCTTCCAATTTTTGCCTCTCCCTCGACCACTCTCTCCATTTCCCTTTATTCCCCTCTGCCCACCTCCTCCCCAAATCTCACTCAATCCCTTTCCTCTCTTTCCCTTTCCCTCGCCCTTTCTCCCTCACCCTCTCCCTCTCCCCCCTCCCTATCTCCTCATCACTTCTCGCCCTCTCTCTCCCTCTCCCCTCACCCTCTCCCCCTGTGTGTGTGTGTGTGTGTGTGTGTGTGTGTGTGTGTGTGTGTGTGTGTGTGTGTGTGTGTGTGTGTGTGTGTGTGTGTGTGTGTGTGTGGGTGGGTGTGGGTGTGTGAGTATTGTGTAAAGTTGCCTTTATGCACAATTCGTTTGTTTTTAGTTCGGAATCAGGAAGAAAGCGCGCCACCTGTAAACACCCAGGCCTTACACCAGCGACTTTCCAGCAAGATTACGAAACAGTGACATCTGACTACAGCAACCAAATTGTATGCCACAATTCCAGAAGGTGGTCAGCGAAGCCGAAACAAGCCGTACGAGCAAATGCGTGGAGCAAGACGAGCAAACAGAGTTACACCGTGTCGAATGTTAATGTCACTGCGCCTAGCAACATTCTCACTGCCAGGGGCTTCTGACTACATCAGTATCCATGGCAGAAACTTTAAAAGCGTTTCACCACTGACACAACTTGATTGACACTCCCCGACAGTGGCGTCACTCAACGTATCACCACTGCCGCAACTTGATTGACACTCCCCGACAGTGGCGTCACTCAGCGTATCACCACTGCCACAACTTGATTGACACTCCCCGACAGTGGCGCCACTCAGCGTACAACCACTGCCACAACTTGATTGACACTCCCCGTCACTGGCGCCACTCAGCGTATAACCACTACCAACTTGAACATAAATAAAAAAAAAACAGTTGCGGTGTGGTATCAAGAAATTATTTGCTTAACAACTTTATTGTTGCTGATGACTTAAGTCAGTGCTACAAGCAACTGAGAAAACATGGGTACTGTCTGTATAATAACAATCTGTAAATTAGTAAGAGTATTTAAGTAATAGTTTTTTATACGGTTATAAGTTCTTGTAATTACTATACATATTATTGCACGTATTAATGACAGATCAATACATACATGCCATCTACCCCGCCTTTCGTTGCAGATGCCTTGTGTTTGACCCAATGTCATGTGTTATAATATGTATACAGATTAGTGGTGCGTTTCATGGTGGCCTGCCGGATAGCCGTAGCGCCATTCAGCGATCAAAAGTGTACAGTAGAAATATGTGCATTTTGAAAAATCTCAATAATAATAAATAAATTGGCACGTTAGATTGGCAGACACACTGTATATGCAGTTTTAATATCACAAGGTGCATACGTTGTTGTTATCCTTAGACACATTTGTGTAGTTTTGTTGATATTACTCCGTTTTGCACAGTTCAGTTATTTTGATGTGCTGAACTATTGGTGTGTACCACAACGTGTGCGTTTATACACATGTTAGGCTTATGCTGCAACAACAAAGGGCAGCTGCCCATTGCTTATTCTCGGTTAGGGTATCTTAATGAATTAACCCTATTGTATAGACCATGATGCAACTAATTATATTCCCCACGTAACTGGTCGTCAAATAATCTAGCTGTTATGATGTAATATCTCACTCTATGGATTTGACAAAGAGCTCTGTCACAACAGATGGATTGAAAGTTGTACGTACACATTGACTTTTCAGTCCCCGACGGCTCGGGACTTGGGCTTTCGATTCTATCCATTATGCTTTTGACATCTCAGCTTCTGCTTCTCTGCGGCAGGTAATTCTTGGCATTGCTAATTGTTTCTGACCACCACATCCATTACATGTTTCGTAGATATTTATTTACAAACGTTTGGTTCTTCTGCATCCTGGAGGAGGTGGTTGAATTCCATTGGAAAATGCATGTTCTAGTGTAGATTTTATTCACATTTGTACCACATCCCATATTTATCAGCATTAATAAGTTAATCATTCCATTGTTACCCCTGTGAATGTTTACTGATGTGAAATAAGTAAATCATCGTTTCATCAATCGATCAATCATTTTACAACCGATTTAGCCATATTTGTTCTCCTAACATTTATAGGAGACGCGGCTAATTATGTAAAGCACCGTAACGTTTTTGTTTTCACGCGTACGTATGTATGTATAACCAAAACTGTAGATTAGTAAGAGTCTGTATGTAATAGTATTGTATACGGTATCATTTCTTGTAATAATTGCACATATTGACATGTATTAGACTTATAAACATTTTGCCTACGGCTATTTTGAATTGCAACCATTTCCTTATTGTGAGAATTGCACGTATTAATGACGTATCAATGTACACCTGCCAACTATTCCGCCTTTTGCTGCATATGTCTTCTGTTTGACGCAATGCCATGTATTAAATATTATGTATTCAGATTAGTGGTACGTTTCATGGTGACCTTCAAGTTATCCGTAGCGCCATCCAGCGATCAGAAGTGTGCAATAGAACTGAGTGCATTTTGAAAAATCTCACCATGTTTCATGTGAAAAAAATGGAGCGTTGTATTGGCAGAAACATTGCATATGCAGTTTCAATATCACAGGGTGACTTCTATGCATTTTGCCTTCAAGCAAATTTGTATAGGTAGCAATGTTTGGCAAACAACCGTTTGGTTCTTTGTGTCGATATTACGCCATTTTGTACAGTTAAATTGTTTTGATGTGTTGAACTATTGGTGTGTACCACAACGTGTGCGTTTATACACATGTTAGGCTTACGCTGCAAAAAGAAAGGGCAGCTGCATGTTGCTTATTCGCGGTTAGGGTATCTTAATAAATTAACACCATTGTATAGACCATGAAGGCCTTCCCTTGTAGTGAGAGACGTATAATTCATCTATAGTTTGTGCATCACCTAAGATCTCTTTCTTTATTTCTTTGGCCAAATATCTTTGTTTCCACTGTTCTTGTATCTCCTTGTCATCCCAAATATTCCCAAAGGTTTCACAGAACATGTTAGAGGACATGTATGATTTTGTCCACCACTTTGACATCACGCTAACATTTCGGCCAGCTACTAATGAAATTACATTATTCCTTGTTGGTAAAATTTGGGTTTTTATAAAACATTTTCCGCTGACCAAAAAGTGCAAGGGAGCCTCCTTTTTTACCTTTTAATAGAGATAAATAATAAATGAACTTCTCTGCCAAGTTTTATTGACGTGACAATATTCCTTGTGAGTCAAATATTGAATGTTGTCAAGATTTTCCTAAAAATGTCTTTAACTGCCAATTAATATCATATATAAACTAATTAGTTTTGTTATTTTTGCTTTGCACGTTTGACATATTATGCTTTATATAATATGTGCATATCAAATTGCAATATAACTTCAAGTTTTATATTTGAATAGCAAATCAATCTTGTAGTTGTGACCAGAATGTAGTATGTGCATAATGTTGCTGGTGACGTAGCTGATACTATGTCAGATATTTCTTTTAGGATTTGATGAATTTTAAAATACTTTTCAAATGTAGTAAAGTGTCATTACTTTTATTTCAGAGTAATCGGCCTCTTAAGTCTGTCATTGGTACTTGATATTCCATCTGGCCGTCAGTGCTTCCGCCGGTATTCAATCAGGCCTTCAGTGCTTCCGCCGGTATTCCAACTGGCCCTGCTGATTTCCAATTATACAATGTTGTGATAGCTTTCGTGACTTCGTACTTTGTTGGTTTAGCACTATTCACTTGTAGGACTTCTTCTACTGGTTGAATATCTGCAGCGTTTAGTGGAGCTGGCCAGTTCAGTAGTTGTTACAAATATTATGCCCATCTTTTCGTTTTCTGTTGTTGTGAGTGTGCTAACATTATTGTCCTTAGCTGGCTTGTTGACAAATTACCTTGTGATTATACAGCTACGTTGCTGCAACATACCCTATTGTTTCGACAATGTATGATACAGTGTGATACAGTATGACAGTGTATGACACTGTATAACTCAGTATGACCCATTATGACAGTGTATGACACAGAGTGACACAGTACGTGCACATAGGATACGCACGTAGGATACGCCTTTTTAGTCTGACATCATGCGGTTTGCATATAATCAACAGAGTGTGTTCATGTATAAAACATGCAATGTAGCACCGTACACATTAAATGTACGGGGTGTTATAACCTGTATTTATAATACTAATCGTAATAAAATGGATTATCAAATATGTGTCGTATTGGATATACATTGTATTTAGGAAAAGTTGTTAGATGCTAGTTCGTTTAATCTTAAGGTTTTTTTTAAGAAATCAATCAGTGGTTTATATTCACACCACAACTTACATTTATCTGCAGGTTTTATACATCTTTATTTATTTTAGTAAGCCACTAAATGTTTGTTAATAACTTAATAAATACAAACTGTATACAATTGTGGATAGTATTTTGTCTTGAAAATATGACTAGAGAAGAAGATATTCTTTTACGTATGAAACAATTTTACGTCTCTCGTCTGTACAGGAGATGATCGATCGTAAAACCAGTGTCACCACTAAACTGGCGCAGCCTCCAACAAAGGAGAGCCGACATCCGCCTTGTCATGCTTTATAACACCTTACATGGCATAGTCGCCTTGAACCTTATCCCCCAACTTGTACCCTTCGGGAGACCCTCTCGACACACGCATTCAACTCCTCCTAATCACTAAGCAATTCACCCAGTTCAGCTTCTTACCACCACAACAGAGCCACCACGAACAACGTGCCAGCCAACGCAAACAGAGGAACTTCAGCTGACAACATTAATTCATATTTCACCTTTATCTCTATCAACTTTTCCTCTCCTTCAATGGTAGTACTACACGCACACTGTCATATTTTCTCTTTCTCCCAAATATTGTATTACTTTTCTCTTACAGTACTTTACCATGTGTGCACACACATCGAGTATGTAAGCCTCGTACCCGTAGAAGAAGAATATTCAGGTACAACTTTATATTGTAATAACAGCGCTCAGCAATTAGAGCATAATATTTTAATTCATACTCACAACACCGTCACGAATTATCGTCCCCGTTTTTATATGTGTTGAAACAGCTGCAGCTGGAACTACCACAATGCTTATTTTTCATCAACAATATTTATTTAAAGAAACAACAGAAACTTGTTTAAAAATATTAGTTTAAAGTACTAATTGTTTAACATCATATCACATGAGAACCTTCTCCGCGTTACGCAGTCGCTCCACGTAAAGCGACATGACATTTTCTCAATAATGGCGTTTTTATCTATTCTTCCATTGAAAATATTAAACACATTAGATAATGCATATAATGCATGCAATATTCATATTACAATGTATTAATGCAGTTTAGATCTCGTAACATTATTATTATTACTAGAAAACATTGTAGTTCATACGTGACAGTCATAATAGCAATGTTTACCAAATAGGTGATCGCTTTTATGAATATGGCTAGAAAATAATGTCTACATCTTCCTATCTTGTGTCAGCGTCTAATTAATTTTGCCGTTGCTAAGCAATCTAGTCGATGTTATGTACACTTGCTACGTGCGTTTTCTACTATAATTAATATAAACCGCCCTGGTTTCTGCGTTTGATGGACGTTAACGTTTAGCGTAATATAAACTGCCATCTTTCGCCGCGTGCGCACGTGGTTTCTGCAGTTGTTGGAAGTTAACGTTTTACATAGCTACCATTTTATTTACCATAAAAACCACTAGGAACCCTTGATATATGCGGGGTGTTTCGAAAAACTAAAGGCGTTACGTCTCATTCGTGGGGTCGTAGATTACTCCCTGAAAGTTTGGTCCCTGTCGAGGCGCCGTCTAGGAGAAAAACGTGAACATAGTCACATACAAATATACTAACATACATAAGCTAGCTCGATTATAGGTAGATATTAAGATAACATATCTAGCAAAGTTCTGCAATTTGCAGATGACACAAACGTTTCCAGAAAGTTTAAAACTGATACAGATAAACACATTGGTTAGGGGTCATAGATTAATCCCTGAAAGTTTGGCTCCCGAGGTGCAAGCCGTCTAGGAGGAAAACGTGAACAAACATACGCTAGCTCGATTATAGTTAGATTTAAACCAAGCAAGCAGTATATTAATACTGCTTACTTAATATACTACTATGGCCTACTGCTACTAGTAATATTATTGTTTTGACTATTCTCATAGTACCCTAACGATGCTTGGTGGAATCAGTTTTCGTTTTAATGTTGTTTTGTACTGACATAAATACATATTACACTTCACGTTGGTGTCCAAGTCGTATGCCTCCTTGATTCAGTTCCCTAAAATATGCGTTCTTTCTTCTTGCTAGTATAACATATGTCAAAGTAATTCACACCATAACATGTTATCGTTTAGGCTCCAGTTAGAAATTACTGATTGTATTGCAAGGAACTAACGTTGTATTCAATTACAGTTGTAATATTGATGGCAACATCAATTGTAAGAGTATCCCTAATCATTTTCGAAAATTACGCCGGTGGCACGGAGCGGTATTATAATCAACGGAATACATTTATTTGTCGTCTACGGAACATAATTGATAATTAAATTATAATGTGACCAAAACTGTATTAATGCACCAGCAGGGTCGACAATACAAACTAGTTCAATAAAAATGTCATTAAAAAGATTAAAATAAAAATATATCGTTTACTCGGATTTATATAATCTTAAGTATAATCGAAACTGTTGTTAACAATCGAGATGTTATTATGAAACCCAATCTAGTCCAGGAAACATTAGGTTTGACCTCACATCAATTGAAACAAAATATTTTTTGACGGTTTCCTAAACAGATACGTGTCAATGCCTACAACAAAGTCTATAACTATAGTAATCAGCGGTTTTTTCCACGCACCATAGATTTACTGCCGTATCTGTCGAGGTCTGCCTGCTGTATCCGAGGGATGATCGTCTCTGGTCGCTGCGCAGGGCGACTCAGACGGTCAACCGTCTGGTCAAGCTCATACAACGTCAACTTCTGGTAGCCGAGGCCGAACTCGGGGTGAATGATCGTACCCCAGGGCTGCTTGGAGCTTTTGGGACGCACGGACGAGCGAATGGGCTTCATCACCCAGCTCACGTGACCGAAACGTTCCTTACATCATACATAATCACAATTATTGTCGGTCGTCAATGTTTTTAATCTACACGATCTGGATTCTGTAATCACAGTTATTGACTGTCGTCATGACACTTCACACCCTAACAACATCTCGTGCAGTTGTAAATACTGCTCAATGGTAATCACTGACAATTTGCATAATAACTTAATGCCTCCGGTTCATACAATTTCCTCCTAACCTGATAATACCGCCTCAAATACTCTGCACCAGAAAACAGAATACTGACAGTTGCCAGGACAACGCACACGACTCTGATACGCACCATCCTCAATCATACACGATGATTACTTTTAATGTAAACCAGTAATTACCTGATACATGGTAGGATATATGGTGGGTTGTACATTCAACTGGCCAACTGGTCGAATATATACTTCTATAATACTCTGTAATTTCACATGCTTATGATGAATCCTTCAGTGTTTCTTAAAGTATGCCTTTCGGGACACACTGCCGTCAACGGGGAGAAACTTACAATGATGTTCAAGCGGGAATTTTAATATATTTTATTACGCATCTTCATGATCATGCGACCATATAGAACACATTCTAGAATAATGTGAGAATACACAAAACATCACACTTCACTAAGTTAGGCGTTCTATTTATATAAGTTCAATAAAGTCAACAACATTTCCTATTTTGGGTTCATGGTCTTAGCCCTTCATCTAATCATGTCTGTCAACCGAACATGACAACTATTCGAACAGGTAGACACATTTGTTCGTGGTAATCTGGCCATAACAGCGCCGTTGTTGCCGTAGGCATTCACACCACTGGTGAACAACTGTCAGGTCGTCGATGGTGACATGTTTGGTTTTCTTGTCGAGCACTCCCACCATACATCACGTACGGTAAGTGGCGTCATCACCACATATCAGTGACATTAGTCTATCTCGAAAGATAAAGGAGCAACTCGAATAAGCCTATAATATACTCCTCAATGGATAATGTAACAGTGCCTTATGTACTGATGGGTGTTTCGTTAGATAGAGATTGTGTGTTTGTGTGTTTGCTGTTCCCTTGAGACGGCTTATTGATTGGTCGTAGCAGAACAGGAGGTGTATCACGTGTTGAGGAATCTAGGGTTTTGATAACTTGCTGGCCTGGAAAATAGGACACAGTAAAACATATGCGTGAGGTGTAGACTGTGTATTCTGTGTGACCAGCGCTATTATGTGCAACTAGACGTTGCTAGGACCTATACATGAAGGTGTGATCAGTGCGACTGTCGTCGTTCCGGCGAGTCAACAAGACACTGCGGGGCTAAATGTTGCAAATATATTCATTGCGAGATATTACTGGAGGTGATATAGACAGAAGTACTTTTCCTTGTAAATGTCCGCATGTTAACTACCCTGTTGCGAATAACTGCTGTACATTGTTGTCGGTGGACGATACATGACGACAACACGTATAGGTCTCAATGTTTGTATTGATTTAACGTCCAAATGTTCAAATATCGTCTATCGGAATTTATATTCTGATTTGTATAGTTTTCCAAAGCCGCCTCCGCCCTTAGGTGGACGACATTCTCCAATATAGCTGTAACCCGTTAATTCAACGGCAGTTCTATTCGGTTTACACCAGGTTTCTGTTAATAATATAATATCGCCACCATGGTCCAACAAGAGTTCATTCATCGTCACTGCTGTTTTACATATTGATCGTGCATTTAGTAGTACGCAGGTAACATTGTACCTTGTGTCGGTTTGTCGACATAAATCAACCAGGTTTGTTGGATTAATTCTCCACTTGTGTATGTGTTCAAGGTTCGTTCTTAATCGTCTTCCAGTTGTTATTACGGAAGAAATGAGGCGAAAATGGTTTATTCCAGCAGTAGTTCCCCGGTGCGTTCTGGAAGTTGCACATATATTTAGTGATCGAAGAGTAAGGAGTGTACTGAGTGGCACCGTTAAGTTCTTCTTCGTAATGTTGGTCCCTATTTTGCTACTTATGTTGGCCCTATGTTGGTCCCTATGTTGGTCCCTATGTTGGTCCCTATGTTGGTCCCTATGTTGGTCCCTATGTTGGTCCCTATGTTGGTCCCTATGTTGGTCCTTATATTGGTCCCTATGTTGGTCCCTATGGCCCGTAGTTGACAGCCGGTGAATGTCAACATGTTTACATAATAGAGTTAGGGATGCAGCAAATTGGAAAACACCGAAACGTTCATGCATTGATGAACCCAGCTCGCATTGTCACTGAAGTAGTTGACATTGTTGAATAGAATGCATGAGACGCGCATTGACGACATTCTGGTAGACTGGTAGACGCACCTGACGAAAACTGGTTCGGCGGCATTCGCATATGTGGAAACATGCTTAAACGAAATACGAAAACTCTACCGTGGCAGCACATATCACACACGTACACACACAAAGAGGTAGTCGTAGTTTCAGTGTTGTGCTCGAACCAAGCGGAAGTTTAAATATACGTCTTGACTGTGTCGCGCCCTCTCATTCGTTCGTTCGTCCATCGCGAAGCGATGAGGACCACTTCAGTCATCCGGGGGTTGAGGGGGCTGGGTTGATCTGTGAGTACACAGGTGGCTGAAAAGGCCAATCTGTGTCTGGAAGATTATTTGGCAGTGTGGACAGGGGATGGCAGCCACGTGTCGTGTCAGGGGGTCGCTGGCTCTTGACTTTCTGGCTTGCCTCCGTTTTTCAGCTGCAGCAGTTATGTTTGCCTCACAGGTTGTACCGCCTTTGTACCGGGAGGAGCGTCACTTAGCACGGTCCTTTGTACCGGGAAGAGCGTCACTTAGCATGGTCCTTTGTACCGGGGGCGCGTCACTTAGCACGGTCCTTTGTACCGGGAGGAGCGTCACTCAGCACGGTCCTTTGTACCGGGAGGAGCGTCACTTAGCACGGTCCTTTGTACCGGGAGGAGCGTCACTTAGCACGGTCCTTTGTACTGGGAGGAGCGTCATTTAACACGGTCCTTTGTACCGGGAGGAGCATCACTTAGCACGGTCCTTTGCTCCGGGAGAAGCGTCACTTAGCACGGTCCTGAGAGGCGTGTTCCCAGGTGTTGGGGTTGATGGCAAACGCTTTCACAGAAATCTTCAGATTGTCTCTGAAAGTGTCTAGTGGCCCATACCTTCTTGCATCTTCTTCAAGGTGGACCATGGACATTATAAACCAGCATTTCTGTACCATATATTTGAGAGAAGTGTTGAACGAAAGATAACAGGATATTGTGAGCAAATTCACTATATTCACCACAAAGGGTGGGGCTGACTTAAATAAAAATGTCAGTAAAAAAACAACAAAAAGTTCTTGTACATAGCATCAGACAGTTTGTGACACAATACAACAGGTCATGTGTACAACAAAAATTGTCGAAACTCTGTTGCTTTCCATGTTTTTACTTCTGTCAGTGATCTGGGCTTTCTTGCAAACTCACGAGGTACGTAAGCTGCCAGACTTGTCAGTGATTCACTGATCTGACGCATCATGTTACAGCCAATTCTTACTCTGAGAGGACCCATCATCCAAAAAAGAATCAAACGACGCGATACACCCAAGCAAACTAGATGCATGTAGTCTAGTGGAAATTGGCTGACCATTCCAATTGAGAGACGAACACCAAATGGCGGGGAACCAATATGGTGGTCTTCATCAGTCATCTCATCAAACTGGGCATCTGTGTGCAGTGGGGCAGCTACTTCTGGAAATGTAATTTTGTTGCGATATACCCCTGGTTGTGTGCACTTTTCACAACCATGGTACCCTGACTGTCCTTTGACGTTTTTATATGAATGCTCTTGCTGGGGCATCACATATGACAGCAGACATTTTAACAGCATAATGGTGCTCTCCAAAGAAAAAACCCTCTCTTCCCAAAAGGGACATCTCAGAAGTAAAGTCCTTCACAAACTCTGAAACATCGGTTGGCTTTTTAACACCACAGAATAAGCCAATGATGAATGGACTTTTACTAGGCATGTTATCCACCATTCCTAGTATTGGCCAACACTGCAAGTTAGAGCTCTTAAATAGAGGCAGACCATCAATGTTAATTTGCAGCAGAATGCATTGCTGCATGGTATCGAATTGCTGTGATTGTAACTGTGACATTATGCCAGCTAAAATCCCAAAATGGTAGTATTCGCCACCTGCCACCATTTGCAAGGATACATTTTTTGGAGTGTGCAAAAGTGAGCGAGCATCTCTAGGCAAGTTGGGAAAACAAGGCTTTTAAATTCCCAGTAAGCCTGATGTAGCTGTCAACGGAATCGAGAATGTTGATGCCCAATCAGACAGGTTTTCTGCAAGATCATCAGTGCCAGAATCACTGAATTTAACATCACTCTCAGAAGACCCATCAATAACTGTGTTGCTCTCCAAAATAGCTTCACTGTCTAATTCTCCCTTGATGGTTTCTGCTTGCAAACTATCACTGATCCTGTAAGTCTCTTGGAATTCTGTATACACGGGTTCATTTGGAACCACATCATTTGCACTACCAGTAGGCTGATGATGTACACCAGTGTCAGTGACAGTATCAATTCCTCCAACCTCCACAAGCCCACTGTCAGGACGGGATAAAACCGTTGCAAAAGTGTCAGCAACATTGTTATGAACCCGCCAAGTTTTGACCAGTAAGAAAAACTTGATTTCATAGAAGCATCCATAATCACAACAAAAACTGCAGAAAACAAAACAGATAAACGTGTTTTGCTATGTTGAGTGACCACTTTTATATTTACGGTAACGATCGAAGTCCATATTATCGCTCGCCCAACAATAAAATCAATTAAAATACAATAACCCGTTTAAGTTGGGTGACTAAACCGCCAATTTTCTAACATACCGCATTTCTGACATTCTTCTCGCACGCTATATCGCTACGTATACGTGGTATCCCCGGTTGGCGAGTCGCTCTTCGGATTACATGATTAATCGCATATATTGGATGTCGTTGGCAAAACGACGGTGAAGCGTTGCCATACAGATCGCGACGGTGGCGACCACTTGACAACGGTGCCCCAACCAATGAGCATATGCGAGATTCTTCGCTAGGTGTCGCTACGATGTTTTAATAGTTGGCGTAACGTAGGCGTGACGTCGCCGCGTTGCCGTCTGCCCACTACAAGTTTCTATGGTTGGCCCAACGTTGACATTAGGTCAACATGCAGACCGCGACCGTGGCGAGCTTATTACAATGTTGGCCCAACCAAGCTGTGCTAGCTGGGCAGGTGGCATCAGTGTGTTATATACACACACACACAGCGCTATAGCTGCGCATTTCTGCCGCTTTATTTCTGCCTCAGTCGGCGCTAAGTTTCGTCGCTTTCTGAAATACTTCGTCTTCGTTAATGACTCACTGTCACTGTCGAATCTGTCCGCTGCTTCGCGAGCAGTTGCAGCCCGTGTCCTGGGGCGGAGCGATCTGTCCGTCGCGGGTCGGGTAAGCATGGGGTTCGGCTGTCTGTTATCATGAAGAGCCATCCGTGTCAGTGAAGCGCTCATGTGATTGGTCAGTCACCGCATCGCGTCGCGCCGTTCATGTCAGTGAAACGCGCATGGGATTGGTCAACGGTCACGACGTGCTTCCCTCACGGTCCCGAAATAGCTGTTGGCGTTGCAGGGGGTATACTACAGTACAACATTTCACTGGTGGTCATGTCAACGATTTGTCTGATTATAAAAAACGTGACCAATGAGACGATGGTAGTTAGTGTGTATTTTTCACACCAACTGCCATCGTCTCATTGATAGGCTGACCAAGTGTTGTCAAAATCATACACCTCCAGCTCTTTTAAAACTCCCCGATGTGATATGCGCCCATGTGGCTCATAGCAGAAGAATTCCCTTAAATCCTGTTAAACTTTAAAAAAAATGCATCATTTCACATCCATTAGCTTCTACAAAGAAACCTACGAAAATTCCTGCTCAATTGCTTTAATATATATATATATATATATATATATATATATATATATATATATATATATATATATATATATATATATATATATATATATATATATATATATATATCGTTTTCACGTTGAGCAGGTTGAAATATATTCACACTTTTCCTTGGACAAGTGTCACAGTCCACAAGTTACGCAAAATTACGCATTATGGAATAATCCTGCTTGTCAAGTCTTTATTATTTGGTTGACAGACAAGTCTAAAAAATGCTTTGCCCGTAATATTAGCTGAAAACAAGTAACATAATATAATTATAGATCGATTTTAACACTTGATAAATCATAAATCATGTACTCTAGATTTCCAGAGCACTGCAAACCAACGAAGCCTGCTTACTGTCTCTTTAAATATATTAATGACTTTATTTTCAAACTAATATCCATATAATTGCTTTATTTTTAACCAGGCATAACTTCGTAAGAACATCTACAATTTTTCACAGTTAACAGGATTTCGGGTAAATTCAATGTGTCAGGCTTGTCCACTGTTATTGTTTATGTGACAGCTTTCATTCTTCTAGCTGATAAGATACGACACGAAAGGCTTCATTTCGATACGCCACTTTAAACGTTAAAGAATGTGTATCTGCTTTTACTCCTTTAACTTGAAAAGAGTATAATTTTGCGTAACTTGTGGGATGTGACTCCTGTCCAAGGGAAAGTGTGTATATATTTCAACCCGCTCAACGTGAAAACGATATATATATTAAAGCAACGGTATATATATATATTAAACTGAAAGTGTAGAACGTACTCAAAGACTCAGTTCGGTCAGTTATCAAGGATGGTAAACTGCCAATGTATTGGGTGGATCCCGTGGGGTATACAACTAATTGTAGTTAACCTGCGGGCCTCTAGGGATCATGCCTCAGTTACACTTCCTGGTGTGTTATAGACGAATGTAGGGCACACTAATTTTAGATATGTGTAATTTGAAACAAGTTATTTCATCTGACATAACTGCATTTAAGCTAGGCACGTAGGTAAGTTTGCTAGTAGAACGTGTTGGCAGTGTAACTGAGGATTTTTTTGAAATGATTTCAATAGGCGGAAGGATTTTTTGCAATTTTTTCGCCACAAGGCACGTGTGCGTAGTAATTCATGCAGAAATTGGTAAACATTGACGGGTGTTGCACGTTCAGGCATTTTAAATGAGTTAGATTAGTTATATTATAGATGTATATATATATATATTAGATAAAGGGGTTAGACCAAATGTGTGGGATAGAGCAGCGCAAATCAACTCCACCTTAAACTTTCAGGCGCATATACAGAGTCAATACCTATCACACTATAAAAGTCCTGCGGCGATGGGAAAATGGCAACGAGGACAGCCGGAGGATGCCACTGGAAATATGGAATAAATTACAGCAAGATACACCAAGTGACGTCAACGTAAGATTACGACCAAGTTGTCGAACCTAACGTGTCTCATCAAGTCGGACAGCAAAGTTGATTCTGATCGGGCCTTGTTGATGGTAAGCAAGATTGACACTGTATGAGCACCGATCAGAGATGGCCAAGGATACCTTTGCTGTCCAGCGACCAGCTACCTTTGGAGGAAGTCACACGGAAAGCAAACACTGCACCATCGACGAAAACCGAACAAATGCACAGCCGTTCATCATTATGATTAATTGATTTTTGTAAATATAAATACTTCTTTACTTTTCTTTTGTTATCTTTTGTTGTCCTTGCTTTGGTTGAGTATTAATAAGTCGTCGCACATGTGCGATGGTGACTGTTCAGATATAAGACTGCAGGGCCTTCGTGGGGTCGGCGTCGATTGGGTAATAATCTCAATTATTTTTATCATCACAGGTTGACATGTAGGCCTATGATGCCCTAAGACATTTTCATCTTACTACGCGCTTAACTTGTGTAGGACGCAGACCTTTATCTGAAATTGCCATATGTAAGTGTCATTATTTATATTTTCTTGTACTGCCGCTATGACAGTAGTAATCGATATATCATAACTCGACAATTTACTACTACCACACATATTTCAAAGAAGTTATCTTATTTTAGTAAAACTATATTTTACAGTAGTGTTGAGTTCATTGTAGTATAGCCATTGGTTGCTGTTCGCCGCCACTAATGCGATTCTTACTCATCAAAATATCAATCGCTAGGTGACAAAAGTAAACAAGCTAATTAAATGCAACCTCACACCTCACCTGTGACACCATCATTCGTACGGAATCTCCGTCATTTTGACGTAGCCAAAAAACCTCCATTTGATCTTCAACGAGCATAGCAATATATAGACATTGTGTTTACCATTTCCCGTTTATTATTTGTGAACCGTTCTTACGACTGCAGGTGTCAAATGCAAAATTAGGAAGTTCTCACTTCGTGGTTGCATTGTTGTGTTACAGCCATGCGGAAGTTTAAATATACGCCGTGACTATGTTGCGCCTTCTAGTAGATAAAACATAAACACAATGCCCCCTTTGGCGCAATATGTCAAAGTCATAGGCTGTATACATGTCAACTATCCGTCATTCGTACGGAATCTTCGTAATTTTGACGTGGCCCAAAACTCTCCGTCATTTGATCTTAAACGAGCATAGCAATATGAAGACATTTTGTTTACCATTTCCTGTTTAATATTGATGATTCGTGCTGCTCATGCGTAATACGGACTGTTTCCAGTCACATAAGAAGATTCCGACAATTGGCAGCCACAAAACACCAGATGCACAGCCATGTAGGCATGTCTTCCTGCTGCGACCTGGCTAACGTCGCGCGAAAGTTTCTTGAACTCCACAAAACCGCTGAACTCGTCGAATAGTATAACTAGGCTGGAAATGTGGAATAAATAACTGCAAGATATACCAAGAAACGTCAAAGTAGGATAACGACCTAGTTGTCAAAACTAAAGTGTCTCATCAAGCCGGACAGCAAAGTCGATTCTGGTCGGGCCTTTTTGATGGTAAGCAAGATTGACACTGTATGAGCATCACTCAGAATTGGTTAAAGATACCTTTGTTGTCCAGCGACCAGCTACCTTTGGAGGAAGTCACACGGGTAGCAAAAACTGCCACCATCGAAAAAAAAACGTACAAATGCACAGCCGTTCATCATTATGATTAATTTGTTTTTATAAATTTAAATACTTCTTATCTTTTGTTATATTTTGCTGTCCTTGCTTTGGTTGGTTATAATAATAAGTCTTTGCGCATGTGCGATGGTGACTATTCTTATGCGAGACAGCAGAGTCATCGCGGGGTTGGGGTCGAATGGTTAATCATCTCAGTCATTTTCATCATCACAGTTTGACATGTAGGCCTATGCTGTGCTAAGACATTTTCATTTTACTGCACACTTAACTATTGTAGGACGCCAACCTTTTTCTTAAATTATCATAGGTGCATGTCATTATTAATAGTTTCTTGTACAGCAGCTATGGCAGTAGTGATCGATATTTCATATGTGGTCCCGACAATTAACTACTACTACACGTATTGGCAAGGAGTTTTCTTCCTATTTCAGTAAAATATATATTACAGTAGTGTTTGACGCCATTTGAGTTCAACAAATAACAACCCGCTGTATTTAGTGAATGTTCGTGAAACGCATTGCCATATCTAAGTGTGGATATGGTTCCTCTCCATTAGCAGGGTGTTACAACACGGTCTACTGGGTTTGTTGACCTAGTTTCTAGTGCCGCTTTTAACGAGGAAGATATCATTCAACATGCAGTGCTGTTGTCTGTCTACTCAGTTGCCGCACGCTCGCCCTACGAGGTGATTCACTTGCTGATGGCCTAATTCATCAACATGTATAACATTGTACCGCGCGCCGGGTGTCGCAAGCCATCTTTTCTGCATGAGTAAGGTATTTCCGTTGCTGATTGTCATGGTGCAAGGTAAACAATTCTTGCACAATGTCCTTTATGCAAATTATTACGAATTGTAAATGGTTGGATAGAAATCGTTCGTCTTAGTTTTTATTCGAAATAACAGATGATATCGTGCGGTGAATACATAAGCTTTGTATGATTAATCGTAGCTCTGAACGCATGCTGTTTGACATTATAAGATTAATTTGTGCATTTGGTGTGGGAACTATATCAACTTCGGCTATCAATAAAACTGTTTTATTGTGCCAACATCGAACTAATATTACGGTGTAGAAACACGTATTAAATGTATGTGACAATCCAGCACACACAGAACATGTTTATGCAAATATGTCAAAAGTTGAAATCCCGAAGCAATATATCCAATGTGATAACTTTGGAATCCCCATCCTGCCTTTTTATTGGTCACCTTCCCCCACGCACGCACGCACGCACACACGCGCGCACGCAATCACGCATACGCACACGCACACGCATACACACACTCACACACACCGGTTGTCCCGTTATTGGCAACGGATTTTCACATGTACGTCACACACATGTATGGAACCATTTGGCTATGTCCCAACAATAGCGACAGTCGAATATTTGTGTGTTATGACTTACAGTAATAAGTAATAATGTTATGACTTACAGTAATAAGTAATAAGTAATAATGTTATGACTTACAGTAATAAGTAATAAGTAATAATGTTATGACTTAGAGTAATAAGTAATAAGTAATAATGTTATGACTTACAGTAATAAGTAATAATGTTATGACTTACAGTAATAAGTAATAATGTTATGACTTACAGTAATAAGTAATAATGTTATGACTTACAGTAATAAGTAATAATGTTATGACTTACAGTAATAAGTAATAATGTTATGACTTACAGTAATAAGGTTGTTGTTGAAACAATCTAAATAATGTGTGCATAATTTAGATTACATTTGCTGTGCACAGTGTTACATTGGCAGAGCGAAATAGTACAATTTACATATTACACTAATCATACTTGTCGGATACACCCCTCTTCAATATTAAAATGCAGTTCTTGAAGTTAAGATTTTCTCAGTCTAAGCCCCGTCAAAAATACGACAGTCATTTGTTAACATATCTTGCCATTACTCTATGATTTTTTAACGATTGCTATTATTTATGTTCGTACTTACAGCTCTTCTCTAAGGTAAACATTTTACATGTAACAATAAACTAATTATCTTACTTCCAGTAGTATTTGATTCATTGCGTGTCTTTTCACCCAGCAGCCGGCTCTGGCAAGCGAACAAACATGGCCGCTGCATTTTATTGATTCATCACGTGACTTTTTTGTCTAGCAACCTCAGCAGGCTCCGTCAAGCTTTACCAAAAAAGTATGACAGCAATCCAAAAACTGCCAGACATTGAGTCGTGTTTTTTGATGAATGTTTGGCTTTATGTAGGTGTGGGCGAAAGCCAACGGAAAACTGTTATTAAATATATTCCGCCCCAGTACATAAGTGGACATAAGACGCCTTGTTACAAAACATATATGTTTAGTTAAAGGTGTGTTTAGTTATTGTTTCTACGTTGAGCTGAGCATGGCATGGGGTGACCACATAATTGTAGGCAATACAAACATTTACGTCTATTGCTGAGCGGTTTCGGGAAAGGTAGAAATGTCATTCCATGTATGACTCACTCTGGGTATTTGGAAAATACATTGACAACAAGCACATATATCATATCGTAAGAGTGCCACTTTACGCTAGAAAGAATACAAAGTATTGCAAATAAGTTGATTCCAACCTTAGTTATGAAAGATGCAACAGAATGTGGTTTGACAACAATATTAACCAGGACATTTAGCGCAAACCAGATAAAAGTTTGTAAGACATTTAATGGTTTTTGGGATATATGATATTGAAATGAATATGTTCTTCAAACTACCAAAGGAATGTAGCAAAACTAGAAGACATGAAGCCTATGAATTACGATATTCTTCAACCACAACTATTGTGATTATTTACTCCACGTTTCGACTGCCATCGGCAGCATTCATCAGAAATTCTGGGACTGCTAGTTCTTCTTCTGCTCGTCATTGTCTTAGCAAGCAGGCCGTCCCATACGTGACTCAGTCTATAATCCTCTTCTCATCGTTTTACTACACACTTAACTATTGTAGGACACAAACCTTTTCCTGAAATTGCCATATGTATGTGTTATTTATATTTTCTTGTACTGCTGCTACGACAGTAGTAATCGGTATATCAAATGGGGCCCCGACAAATTACTACTACCACACGTATTTCCAAGGAGCTTCCTTCCTATTTCAGTAAAATATACATCACCGTAGTGTTTTGACGCCATTTGAGTTCAACAAATAACAACCCGTTGTATTTAGTGAATGTTCGTGAAACACATTGTCATATCTACCCAAACTGTGGATTAGCAGAGTGTTACATCGGCTATCACTCTCCATTATTACCTGATTCATTGCGTGACTTTTTGCCCAGCAACCAGGTCTGACACGGGAAAAAACATGGTCGCTGCAATTGATGGATTCATCATAACTTTTTGCTTAGCAACCCCAGCAGGCTTCGTTAAGCTTTAAAAAAAACATGGCCGCAAATGTCAAACTGCCAGACACTGAGTCGTGTTTTTCGATGAATGTTTGGCTTTATGTAGGTGTGATCGAAAGTCAAAGTAAACTGCTATTAAATATATTCCGCCCCAGTACATAAGTTGACATAACATATATTGATGCAAAACATATATGTTTAGTTAAAGGTGTGTTTAGTTATTGTGTCTACGTTGAGCTGAGCATGACATGGGGCGGCCTCATAACTGTAGGCATTACAAACATTTATGTATATTGCTGAGCGGTTTCGGGAACGGTAAAATTGTATTCCATTTATCACTCTCTCGGGGTATTCGGAAAATACATTGAATACAAGCATGGAAGTCATATCGTAAGAGTGACACATTGGATAGCAAATGAGTTGATTCCAACCTTAGTTAAGAAATATGCAACAGAATGTTGTTTGACAACAATAGTGACCAGGGGATTTAGCACAAGCTAACTAAAAGTTTGTAAGACATTAAATGGCTATGGATGGATCTATATTGATATGAATATGTTCTTCAAACTACCAAAAGAAGGTAGCAAAACTGAGGACATGAAGGCTATGAATTACGATTTTTATTCAACCACAATTATTTTGATTATTTACTCAACTTACTTTACTCGACTGCCATCGGCAGCTTTCATTGGGAATTCTGGGACGGCTAGTTCTTCCTCTACTCGCCAATTGTCTGGCAAGCAAGCTATTCCATACGCATCGATTCATGAGTGGAGTTGCCTTTCGGATGCATGTGGCCTCTTTGATCCATCTTGCGTTTTGTTACGTTCTCTGTCAATCACGTCTGCCCCCTCCTAGTCTATGATGCAACTGTTCTTGTCTGATTTTGCAGATCTATGCTCTATCGCCGTCGACATTCTCTTCTGCTTCTTGGTAAATTGTCTGGTTGTGATGTTTTCAGCCTCTTTCTTGTGTTCTTCGAGTCTTGTTCCAAATGTTCTCCCTTTTTTGCGATATACGTGTCATTACAGCTCTTACAGGGGATTTAGTATACACAGTCTGTTTTTTATTATCTTCCACTTTGTCCTTAGGACGCATTAGCAATCTCCTGATGTTTTGATGAGATCTAACATATGTAGCGATCTCATGATGTTTTAAAATCCACTCTATTGGTTCTGCTACTCTTTTGACGGGAGAGTGGCCATAACTTTGGATTTCTCTGTGTTCTTTTCATTCTTTTTGGGGGCTTTTCCCATCTGAAAGCGCTGTTCTTTCATCTTCTTTATGGTTCAACTTGGGTATCCACATATTTGTAGTGGTGATGTGTTCCACCTCTTTGTCGCTGTCTTCTGCCTCTCATGCAATGTTGTTACATCTATCCAGTAACGTTATGATGACCCCCAATTTCTGATGTAACGGATGGTGAGACGCGAAGTGTAGATATTGGTCTGTGTTCCGATATACTAGGAGAATCACTGTTCCATTTTCATTTCGGGTCATAAGTGTGTCCAACAAGGGCAGGAGTTATCGCTCTCTTCTTCACATGTGAACTTAATGCTGCCTGTGGTGTCCATGCTGTTGAAATGCTCTGTCAATTCTCGTCAGCTAACATCCCTTTTGCATTACTTCCATTACATCATCCACATATCTTTTCCATTGTTTCGGTTTGCATGTTATTGGTGCTGTGAAAATAGATTGCTGTTGCAGCCATTCCATGCAGAGATTTACAATTACAGGTGACACTGGACATCCCATTGCTGTGTCAAATTTCTGCTGATAAATAATGCCCCTGAAGCTAAAATATGTAGCCGTGACGATTAACTTCAGCAGCTCCATTATGTCATCCACATTTAGGTTTGTCCGTAGTTTCAGTTTTGTGTCGTCTTCTAGTCACTTCTTGATGACATCCAGTGTGTTGTTAAGAGACTCGACGTCATGTGATAAGAACATATCATCTTGTTCGACCATCGTTGAACACATTTCATTGGCTAAGTGCTTTGATTGCTTTGTGCTGTGGTGCCATGTCTTACCCACAATCGGAGCTAGTAGGTCTGCCAGTGATATTGGTACATTGCACCCTATTGACCCTGTATATTCCACAACAGATCTGAGTGGGTTGTCTGGATTATGGATTTTTATTAGTACAGTGCATCCTCGGTACATTTTCAGCTGATAACAGGGAGTGAGTTTCACACCATAATCGATGGTGGCAACTGTGGTTTGGCGACACACATCAACGCATAATAATCACATTGCTTTCTGCTAACACGTTGAGAACAACCAATATTGCCTTTAGCAAGGAAGACACAAATTATAATGTATTCACATAAATATAGGGTTCTCGCTTCTGCACTTGCCTGTTTTAATTGACAAATGAAAACTTGCTCAATATGTAGTTTGGTGCATAAAAGTTCAATCAAACAAACAAATGTCATGTTACGTTCCAGATAAAGGCAGACAGTGCATGGTATATTGATGCAATAATGTGGTATCTTACTACGTGCGAAACAAATATAGTGACACGAGCTGGACAACTTATATGGAAAAAGGAACGTTACTAAAAGTAGTTTGACAGCTGGCCGATGGCGTGTAGATGGAGACTCGATGAACAACAAAACATTACATAACTATTCGCCGGTGTTGTATGGCTGGCTATGATATGATACAGATACAGGTGTGTATTCGTGGTGATAAAAGGTCATGCAGCTCGCAGCGAACGTAGTGCCCCTCAGCTTTAACTGCAGCTATCACCAGTTGATGATCAGCACCTAGATACCATGGCGATGACAGAAAAACAACGAGGGAAACTCCATGTTTACGAAAATAAATGGATGAGAAAAATCGCGGTAGCGAAAATCTCACGACGAAGCTGATGAGCAGCCAGCTAAAGTGGGCTGGGTATGTGGAAAGAATGTTAGGGGAACGGTTGTTGAAGAGAGCGGGTGCGCTCACAGTGGAGTGTAGAAAGAGAAAAGGAAGACATAGACTGAGATGGGAGAACAGCGTGTTGAGAGATTTGGCAGCAGTGGGAGGGGAGTGGAGCATGAGACCGAGGGATAGGAGGAAGTGGGGACGGTTGGCGGAGACAAAGAGAAACGGGACTAGTGACGAAGAGGAATATGAGTGAAGATGTTCATCAGACTGGATGGTTCAAATGAGTAATATTTTTACTTATTTTTTTGGGGTTTTCAAAATTAAATTGAACTCTATTTTTATATATATTTGTCAGTGAAATCACCAGTCCGGTTCGATTTTTGGGGGCTTTTTAACATTAATTGTCGATTTTTAGAGTTTTTCGTAGCATTAAATTGCACTTTTACGTCTATTTTTCGTATTTTCTTATACTGCGGTACGAAATATTTGACAGTGAAATCGCCTTTCTGGTTCTGGTGCCACCGTGATATTGTTACAGCACATTTCGGATGATCGCCATATTAACAACATCGGGTATTGCTGGTATAGCGTTGTTTGGGGCACTAACAGTGTGCTCAAACACAATATATTTCTTTTTACAAATATACGTCCGTTTTATACCTGATCCGACGGGGGAGTGTGATGCAAAGAACACATTAGCATCGAACAAAATTACATAAAAATGTCGTTTAATAGAGTTAATAATTTCGGCTAGATTAATGCACCTTTACCAAGTATTAATGGTTCTCATCTTCCTGATATCTCGCGGTTTGGTTTCGATTGCTGGTTTAGTACGTGATCGCGTCTCGATTCACTAGCAATATTTTAGGCATAGTCTGTTGATTACATGTGCAAAAATGTTGCTGCATAACCATTTTAAGCCCAGTCATATTATCACAGTGTCCTCAGCAAATGCATCGGAAGGCACCAACATAAACATTAATTGTTGTTTAACTACAGCGTCAACTTAAATAACCACAGGCTTAGAGCGTCGTTGATGTGCGTCTTTATAGTTATTGATGGCATAAAGGAAGAAAAACAAGTCAAAGAAGTCAAGTGTTAGCGCGGACGGTTCCACTAGTCATGAAAGGGGTCGTATCCATGTTTCGTACACACTTGATAATGATTTTCAATAAGATAAGTTTCGCATGTCGGGAGTTATCTTTCATGTCCACAGTGCGATCAGCCGCAAACCATTAAATGCCATCATTTTCATAGGTCCTTACATCTAAGTAGATCCTTTTATTAGTTTCGGTCCTTTCATCTGCATATCGATCTTTAAAATATTATTTCACATTTTATTTGTTTTCTTACGTTGCTCGTATGAACTTTTGAAAACAATTAATTAGTCATTTATTCACCATATTTTATTGACTTATTAGTAGCATGTGTGTGTTAGCAACGACTTGCGTGACGCCGACACCTCTGTATTGATTATTTATGTAAAAATGTTCTTCTGACCCCTTCTCACTTCTTCTTCATATTCTTCATATTATAATTGCCATTACTATTCGGACAGTTTCTAGTGCCCTTCTAATTATAACATCGTCTTCACTGACCAGTCTATAACTGGCATTCAAAACCTCACTGCACAAGACTTACCTATTTGGTTGTGACAAAGCAATATTTCCGTATACACTGACGGTGAATTCATTTGTCCAAAACCGCCACTGGTTTGATTAGCCTAATTATTGCAACGCTTTCCAGTATTAAAAACACGTTATCGCTGTACTAGTGGAGGTTTCGCGTCGCTCGCCAAATATCTGCTGACACAAATTATTGCAACGTGCTTCTGTCTTTAATGAATTAATAATTTAGTAGTTTAACAGCGTCATTCTCGTTCAACAAATACCAATCCATTTATCCTAGTGAAGGCTTGTGAAAAGCAATACCAAATTTACCCGTAGCGTGTGTATGGTCCCTCTCCACTAGCAGCGTCTTACAGCACGGTCGACTGGGTTTGGTGACCCAGTTTCTTCTGCTGCTACTGCCACTGACCACGAAGCAGTTGCCGCACGCTTGTCCTGCACACCGGTTCACTCGCTGAATATCTGAATTCATCGACAGTTAGAATAGAGTACAACACGGGATGTGTCGCTTGAGGTCTTTCAGCATGGTTATGGTATTTGTGCTGCTGTTTGCCATAATAGGTGGTAAGTAAGAATTGCTTCTTTATGCACTTTAAAACGAATTTAAAGTGGGCTATGAATACACCATTGGCATTAGTTGAGAGAATAACATAGCAGTGACGCCGTTGCTTCGCAGACACATAGCCTCGGCTTCAAGCTTCAGGTATATTGAGAAATATAAGCGGTACTGAATGCAAACATATTGACTTATACTAAACTAGTCTTCATGGTATGTGTTGAGAAGCACATGTTGAGTACTCTAAAATAATGTGTTTGACACTTGTAACACTATGTTCGTTACTTCAGAGTATATTTGATTAGGTATTACATTGCAATATTTGTCGCATCATGGAGACATCAGAGGATTGAATAGTTTCCCTGACACTTGTTGAGCGATTGGTGGGGCGCAAGGGGAAATCCCGTGCACAGAAGCTGAATGGCGATTAGTGCTTTACTCTGAATAAATACACGCTTATTGGCTCGCAGCTCTAGCGCTGTTTTTCGTCTATGCGTGGGCTAAGTCGGTCACAGTCACGGTCTTTGTAGATGCTCACGAAACGTACCCTAGGAACCCGCATCAAATAACACAAAGAAGACGCTAAGAAAGCATCGGCTAGCAGATCCTACACTCGAAGCAACAGAAAAACATCGGAAAAAGATATGCATAAATCAGTGATCACAGATCATATGACTCAACAGAATCACATAGTAGACTGGGAGGGGGCAAACTTTGTAGACAGAGAGTCGGACTGCAGAACAACAGGCATCAAAGAAGCGCTATGGATAAGGAAAACCAAAGACAGCATCAATCGAGATGAGGGCCGATACTGACTCTCACACATCTACGATGATCTCCCGAAGGGCCACCCAGGGCGCGGCCGCGGGGGGGGGGGGGGGGCACACACCACAGTGACGTCTGCTTAGAATAACTACCGTTTCGCCATCTAGGGGTAGTCGTCTGAAGACGATTGCTGATAGCAATCGAAACGTTATGAGAAGAAAAAGGTAAACTGACTGTGACGAAGAAGAAAATCGACTACCGATATTGGTACCAGCCTCACCCCCGACTACAGGGATAACAGGAAAGCAACAATTGGACAACGACAGTAGTTGCAATCTTGTCATCATCAGCGATCCCCCGAAGACAGTTACATTTGTTGTGAGTTCGAATATGGCTAGTCAGATCTTGCCTGAACCAGCTTCCCACGATGTGGACATATATAATCAGGTTGTGGTAGAGGTGCATTTTATAAAGTATTAATGGCTCTCATCTTCCTGATCTCTCGTGTTTTGGTTTCGACTGCTGGTTTCAAAAAACCTGGTGCCTTTTCGTGTTATGGTTCGCCAATTAGTACGTGATCGCGTCTCGGTTCACAAGCAATCTTGTAGGCATATTATGTTGATTACATGAGCAAAAACGTTGTTGCAGAACCATATTTAGCCCAGTCATATTATCACAGTATCCTCAGCAAATGCATCTGAAGGCACCAACATAAACATTAATTGTTGTTTGACTACAGCGTCACCTTAAAGACCCAACAGGCTTAGAGCGTCGTTGATGTGTCTTTATAGTTATTGATGGCATAAAGGAAGAAAAACAAGTCAAGTGTTAGCGCGGACGGTTCCACTAGTCATGAAACTGGTCGTATCCATGTTTCGTACACACTTGATAATGATTTTCAATAAGATAAGTTTCGCATGTCGGGAGTTATCTTTCATGTCCACAGTTGCCCTCCAGATGGCAGTGCGGTCAGCCGCAAACCATCAAATGCCATGATTTTCATAGGTCCTTTCATCTAAGTAGGCGCTTTTATCTGTATAGGTCCTTTCATCTGCATATCGATCTATAAAATATTATTTTATATTACTGGCGTATTTCTTTGTAATCACATTTTATTCGTTTTCTTACGTAGCTCGTATGAACTTTTGAAAACAATTAATTAGTCATTTATTCGCCATATTTTATTGACTTATTAGTAGCATGTGTGTGTGTGTGTGTGTGTGTGTGTGTGTGTGTGTGTGTGTGTGTGTGTGTGTGTGTGTGTGTGTGTGTGTGTGTGTGTGTGTGTGTGTGTGTGTGCGTGTGCGTGTGCGTGTGCGTGTGCGTGTGCGTGTGCGTGTGCGTGTGCGTGTGCGTGTGCGTGTGCGTGTGCGTGTGCGTGTGCGTGTGCGTGTGCGTGTGCGTGTGCGTGTGCGTGTGCGTGTGCGTGTGCGTGTGCGTGTGTGTGTGTGTGCGTGCGTGCGTGCGTGCGTGCGTGCGTGCGCGTGCGTGCGTGCGTGCGTGCGTGCGTGTGTGTGTGTGTGTGTGTGTTAGCAACTACTTGCGTGACGCCGACACCTCTGTATTGATTGTTTAGATATACACGGCGCTGTAAAAAACGATATATATATGTATATATATATATATATATATATATATATATATATATATATATATATATATATATATATATATATATGTATATATATATATATATATATATATATATAATCAGACAAAACGTTAACATGGCCACCAATGCAATTGTGTACTGTGGTCTGACCCCTCCAGTTATCACAACCAAACTGAACCACTATATAAAGGGGGCTAGGCCAATTGTGTGTAGAAGAACATTGTACCGCGCGTGGGGTGTCGTAAGGCTTTTTTCCGCATGGGTACGGTATTTGTACTGATGTTTGTCATGGTGCAAGGTAAGTAATTCTTGCATCATGTCTTTGATGCAAATTATTACGAATTCTAAATGGGTTCTATAGAAAGCATTTCTCTTAGTTGCTATTCGAAATAACACATGATATAATCCGGCGAATACATAAGCATTTATTCAGTATGATTAATAGCAGCTTCTACCATCACGTATTTTGAACATGTAAGCAGCTCTGAATGCATACTGTTTTACAGTTATACGATTAATATGTGCGTGTATTAGACACTACTGCATGTGACACTACTGCATGTGACACTACTGCATGTGACACTACTGAATTTGACACTACTGCATTTTACACTACTGCATGATCTAATTGTACTATTGCTGTTTGTCAACATCTTGGCTTTTTCTGCTTTAATTTCCATGCCATATCTTGCTGATGTTTCGTCCAGTCGGTTCACCAGATGAGTTATTCTTCCTCTCCAGCCAACCCGTCGATGTCATCAGCGAACCGAAAGTTGGTGATGGTCCGTCCTCCAATGTTAACTGTGTCGGTGTGGTCTTCCAGTGCATCTCTCATTATTCGTTCCTGTAATATGTTGAACAGTGTCGGTGACAAAAGGCATCCTTGGCGAACTCCGACTGATGTGTGGAACCATTCACATATTTTGCCGTGCACGAGTACTGCACTTCTGGCTTTTGCGTGCAGCTGTTCGATGGTGTGAACAAGCTTTCGTCCAACGTTATATTTCTTTATTGTATCCCAGAGTGCGTCATGCCAAACCCTGTCAAAAGCCTTCTTGAAGTTTATGAAAACGATGAATAATTCGTCCTGGTGTTGAAGGTATTTCTCACACAGAACACGGAGATTGAATATTTTTTACCGTTGTGCTTCTTCCACTGCGAAAATCAGCCTGTTCTTAGGCGATGATCTCTTAATATCAGTGATTAGTCCATGTTGTTGGCCACTCTCCAGTCTGCGAGATTATGCTGCAGATGTTAGTGAGGATGTCTATCACCGCTTCTCCTCTCTTATTTAGCAGTTCCACGGGGATGTTGTCCTTTTCTGCAGTTTTACCATTCTTCAATGATCTTACGGCTGTCATCTTCGCGTAGGATTGGAAAGTCGTCTTGTCGATTCTAGTCTGGCTAGGACACCAATTAGCAGCATCGAACCAACAGTCGTGTCGCCCGATGTCACCACGAATAACATTCGAGATGAAACTACGAGTCGTCATCGTAGCACTGTGGTGTCTAACAAGGCGCTCCCGCGAGCTGCGAACGATGTCGGGAGTCGCGTGCCTGGTGCGCCGAAACAACCGAGTAAGATGACTGACGACGATGGCTTCAAGCTGGTGTCGGGAAAAAAGTGCGCAAGAACGGCACACAGGCCGTGATCGGGACGCGGAAAGGCAAACGTGAACTCAAAGCGAAAAGGGGAAGATATATTTCAGCTTTTATCTCGCGGCTAGACCCTACTGTAACAGCTGATGAGCTTTCTGTATATGTTAAGTCTGTGCATAATCTTGATGAAAAGTGTGTAAAGCTAAAAACAAAACAAACATTAAAGTTAGGCATCATTTAAGATCGAAATAATGTTAATTTTATAACGCGGAAAACTGGCCAGTTGGTGTGTATTTGAGGCCATTTTTAACATATTTTAATTGTAATGGATTTAAAGGTTTTATGCCCCTTTTTAAGTGATTTGCTAATTAAATGTGATATTCTATGCAAGAGCTTATGCTTACAAAACAAGATTGCCATTTGCTAAACATATGCCATGATAGTTATGTTGGCAATAGTGTTTCTCCAGTAGATGCCTCTTATGGTATTTTATCAGGTAGGCCATATGGTGGGGTAGGTTTTTTTTATGGAAACGCTCCCTGGATCAATTTATTATCATACTTGAGTATAGTTATGACTGGCTTTGCTGTGGTAACAGGGAGTGTTATTTATTAAAAGTATATTTACCTTATGAAGGTGAAGAAAACCGGGTTAGGTTTATTGATTATATGTCTAAAATAGCTGTATACATTGATAGTATTAATAGCTGATGCGTAACAATTATTTGTGACTTTAATGCGGATATCTCTAAGAAATCAGTTTTTGGGAATATATTCCTTGGCTTCTGCAGATAATATTCATTGGCTATATGTGAACAGGATAATCTCCCGGTAGACACATATATACATATGTTAGCTCTGCCTAGGGAACTACATCATTGTTATACCATATTATAGGCAGAGCTGACGCTAAGGATTGCCTAACTAACATGTCGGTACTCTATGATTGTATTCATTCTGATCATCACCCGGTGCCATTCAGCATTGACAGTGACGTTGTTCAAGAATGTGTTAATAGTTGTGTTGACACTAACGAAATTAAGCAAGTCATACACTGGGACACACTACTCCCAGAAGATACTGATGCATATAAAGAATGCACGAAGGTAGAATTGATAACGTGAAAGTTCGACCTGGTGTTAAATCCAATGATCACAATTGTCACAATTGTAGTCACTATGATGATCTTGATGACTCTTATAATTATATTGTGGGTACATTGAAGAGATCTTGTCACACGCTTGTGTCAAATCATAAATGTGCTGATGTGGTACCAGGCTGGAATGAGCAAGCGAACGAGCTTCACAGAGCAGCTCGTGATGCTTACTGACTTTGGAGAGAGAAAGGCAAGCCGAGACAAGTTGATGTTTTTAATGTAATGAAACTATCCATAATTAAATTAAACATGCGATAAGAAAATGTAAAAAGGACATAGAAACTATAATCACTAATAACATTGCACAAACAAATGTGTAAAAAGGATCATCGTTATTTCTGGAAGGAAGTTAAGCACCATACGAACATTAAAGTAACACTTCACACGAACAATGAAGGTGTTCACGGCGATGTAATCATTAAAGTAACACTTCACACGAACAATGAAGGTGTTCACGGCGATGTAAACATTAAAGTAACACTTCACACGAACAATGAAGGTGTTCACGACGATGTAAACATTAGGTCAATGTGGAAGTACCACTATGAAAATATATTTAGCAGTGTGAAAGACAGCCGTTGTAACAAAGTTAACTTTGATTGCGTTACTTACAACTCTGGAAAGACTATTGATGCAGGTGAATAGTATTAATGAATTATCAGGCAATACGTCATCATGTCTGAATGGACTTACTGCAGAACATATCGAGTTTGCGGATTCACAACTCCAGTATTATTATATATTATTGTCTCCTATATTATGGTGCCTGGTTATATAACAAAATTACTCACATAGTATTTTATTGTATCGGTTATCAAAGACAAGAATAGACGTGTAAACGAAAAGGGCAATTACAGGCCAATATGAATAGCGAACATATGTTCCAAGATATTAGATGCTGTGTTATTCAACAGAATGGATACGTACTTACAAACTACGCCACGTGTGTTTGTATTTAAGGAACCACTAACGTTTTACAATAAACACGGTTCTGCTATGTATGTTGCCTTTCTTGATGCTTCAAAAGCATTTGATCAATCAATCGACGTGAGCTTTTAACAAAACAAGAACAACGCAATGTACCGAAATATATTTGAAGAGTACTCAGCAATGAATTCCATAACCAATGTATATGTGTCCGATGGATATCTACTTACTCGGACTTCTTCTCAGTGGGCAACGGTGTTAAGCAAGGTCGGAAGTTATCACTTTACTTGTTAAAATTTTTATGGACAAATGCACAAACAACTGGTTTCAGTCATGGTATAGCGGTGGTTAATCACCTGATATACACATATGATTTACTTCTGGTTGCTCCGCCAAAGGACTGCAAACATTACTTGACATATGTTACACCTACGGATGTGAGCACGACGTTCGATATAATGCTGGTAAATCCCTGGTCATGTACTTTGACTCTAGAAATGCAAATCTTGCTAGGGAAATGACCTTAGGAGGAAAGAAGTTAAACTTCGCCACCTCATATAAATATCCTGGACATGTCATTTGTAACGACTTATCGGATGAGGCTGACATTCAAGCCAAAGTGAGACTTTTGTATGCTAAGAGTAACATATTGCGTCAAAAAAATCACTTTTGTTCCACACCTATAACAACGTAAGCTGTTGACTGCATATTTCGGTAATATTTACATGTGTGCTCTATGAGCAAATTGTAGAGAAGAGATGTAGCGCTAACCATGTGTTCGCTACGGCTAATGTCAACTCAAGTAAATGTGTCACCAGAAAGGAAAGTTTTATACTGTTTCTGATCTATGTATTTATTATTTTTATGTGGACATACTGATTGATTGTCAGAAATAAAAAAAAACATATATTATATAAATATATATAATATAATATAAATATATATATATATATATATATATATATATATATATATATATATATATATATATATATATATATAAACTAGTATATTTACAAATTATACAAGGATGGAATCGAGTGAATTATATATGTTTACGTACAGTAGTTGTCGCAATTAGCAATGGCCTGAATAAATGTATTTAATGAATTGTCAATCCTACTCATTAAGTTATAAATAGCCTTTCTGGTGACTCATTTACATAATTGACATTGGCCATAGCAACCATGTGACTGAAGCTGCATCTCATATACAACCTATTTAAAATTGTGTATGAGTTGTTATATACCACTATGAAATGCTGGAAAACTGCTTTTCTATAATTCACCCATAAGGCGCACATATAATGAAACATTACTGAAGTTGGCTGTGAATAACTTGTTCGTTACAGCAGAAAAACAAAAGTGAATTGTTTTACCCAGCATGTTGCTCTTAGCATAAAGGAGTCTAACTTGAATGTCGGCCTCATCAGATAAATCGTTACAAATAACATGTCCAAGATATTTACACGAAGTGGCAAAGTTTAACTTTGTTCTTCCTAATGTAATTTATCTAGCAAGATTTGCGTTTCTTGAATCAAAGTACATGATCAGAGATTTGGATGCGTTAAATTGAACATCGTATTATCTACCGTATATGTAATAACAGTCAAGTAACGTTTGCAGTCCCTTAGTGGAAGGAGCGAGCAGAAGTAAATCATCTGCGTAAATCAGGTGACTGACCACCGTTGACCCAAGACTACAACCAATACGTTTTATGTGCAGTTGTACATTCAAATTGTCCATATAAACGTTAAACAGTAATGGGAATAATTGCCCTCCTTGCTTAACACCGTTACGCACAGGGAAGAATTCCGAGCAGGTATATCCCCACCGGACACATACGCTTTGGTTATTGTACTCAATGCTGATCACTATTGAAAGGTATTTAGGCACATCACGTTGTGCTAGTTTTGTTAGAAGCTTATGCCAATTGACTCGGTCAAATGCCTTTGAAACATCTTGAAACGCGACATGCATAACCGACCCATGTTTAGTGTAAAACCTTAACAGTTCCTTATATGCGAACACCCAACTCCGTCCCATGCTTGGACTTAAACCCACATTTATGTGGCGTAGTTTGCGAGTAAATATCCATACGATTGAGTAATACAGCTTCTACAATCTTTGAACCGACGTTAGAAAGGCATATAGGTTTGTAATTGCCTTTCTTGTTTACACGTATATTCTTGTCTGTAATAACTGGTACAATGAGAGACTCAGTGATTACTTTCGGTATATAACCATGCACCAGAATAGACGACACGAGGACAGAGAGTAGTACCAAGAGTTTGGAGTCTGCATACTTCATGTGTTCTGCTGTAACACTGTCCAGTCCTGGCGACTTATTGCAAGACAAGTCATTAATAATACTCGTCATCTCGCCAGCTTCTATAGTCATATAAGTGTTGTAATCAATATTATCCTGACATAAATCAATGTAAGCTTTATCACAACGACTTTTACACTAATACAACTATTTTCATAGTGGTGCTTCCACATTGATCCTATGTTGTCATCGCCATGTACACTGTCAACGTTAGTGATACTTCCAGATTGATCCTATGTTGTCATCGCCATGTACACCGTCGACGTTAGTAGGAATTTTAGTTTTGCTGTTTACACGATGCTTAACCTCTTTCCAGAATTTACGGGGATCTAGTTGACACATTATTTCAACAATAGTATCAGCAGTTATAGTGTCTTTATCTTTCTTACATTTTCTGATAGCATGTTTTAATTTGATTCAGGACAATTTCATGACTTTAAAACATCCCCTTGTCTTGATTTTCCAATCGCTTTCTTATTAAATAGGCATCCCGAGCTGCACTATGAAGCTCATTTACTTTGTCGTTATAGCTTGGTACTACAGCATCATGTGTAAAAGCACATTTACAATTTGACATCAATGATTGGCTAGACAGCTTCAATGTACCCATAATGGCATCATAAAAATCATCGAGATCGTTATGGTGATTACAGTTGTGACAATTGGGATTGCTGCATTTATCTCCTGATGAAACGTTCGATTTACTAAGTTTTATTTTTTTTATTCTACATATACGTCAATATCGGATGGATATAATGTTTCACAGTGTATGACTTGTTTAATTTCGTCATTGTCTATGCTACCATTAACACATTCTGGGGCTATATCACTGCTGATGTTGAATGACACTATTTGATGGTCCAAATTAATGCAACCATAAAACACATATATTAGTTATGCACTCATTAGCAGCAGAGGTGCATATAACATGATCTAACTACGAGGTTGTTCCCCAAGCAGAACTGACATACGTGTATGTGTCTATCGGACGAGTGTCCTTATCATATATAGACAATGAATATTCATTCCAGAAATCGAGAAAAAAAAATTATTTCTTAGATATATTAGCATTAAAGTCACCAATAATTGTTAGACATGTGCTATTAATGTTACCAACATATACCGCAATGTTGGCATATAATCATTAAACCATGTCCTTACATTCGTAAGGTAAGTATGCATTTAGTAAATAATACTCCTTATTACCACTGCATATTCTTGTGCCGCAAAGCCAATCATAACAATCATCAAGTATGGTAATTCGTTGATCAAGAGAGCGTTTCCATAGGAAACCTACCTCAGAGGAGTCAACTGGTGAAACACCACAACCAACGTAACCATCGTGAGAATTGTTAAGAATGTGAAAGTCCTGTTTCGCTAGCATCAGCTCCTGAAGCCATAAAATATCGCACTCATTTAATAAATTACTTAAAAAGGCATAAAACCTTTAATAACATCATTACAATTAAAATAAGTTATATTAAGTTCCATAATTTAGCCCTTGGGGTTAACGGACTTCCTCAGATTGACCCCAGCTGACCAGTTTTCAGGGTTAAAGAACTTAGACGCGTTATTGCACACTATGTCAATCTTGAATGAAACGTAACTGTTAATTTTTGGTTTCAGCTTTACACACTTAGCATCTAGTTTATGCACCTCCTTGACATAAACAGACAGTTCATCGATGGATACAGCTGGATCAAGTCTCGAAATGAATACATACAAAACCGTCCACCATACACTTTCAGCTCATGATTGCCGTAACTGCCTTTCCGTGTCCCGATACCGATGGGACCCACTTCTTGCGATTTTTTTTTGCGCAATACCAGGTGGAAACCATCTTAGTCTGTCTGCTGTGCTGGTTGTCAGCTCTTGCCGGGTCGGTTCGGTGAGTCGAGCTCACGGCTCATGTTGATGTTGAGTGTTTATTACTTGACGGAGCTTCGTGAGTATCATTCGTGGTTACGACAGGAGGCTCACTTGTCGATTCGGTGCTGCTAACCGGAGTTGGTCTCAAGGGAGTCAGTTTGACGTGCAGTGGCTCAAGATCACGTGCCACGAGTTGCAGACACGTCACTGGGTCTGATCCCCGCGATTTCACAGTAGTCACTCAGAATATATTCGTGGGAAAAATATTTGACAGACATATAGAACTCACAAAGAACAATAGATGGCACTACAAGACATGCGTGACAAATCATAATTTGATTGTTATTTGCATCGCAATTTATCATCTGATCTATACGACGAAGCGCCGTAGAAAGGGTGAGTAAATGAGACAAAAACTATAGTCGCCGGATTGACCTATAGTTCAACATTGTGAGTAAAATACAAACAAAATAAGCCGTCATTGATATTATCTCCCATCTACCACCAACAAACGGCGGGAACATTTACCCTTAGCTGTGGGTGAGGTCGGATACGCTGAATAGCATTGAGCAACGGACCGAGAAGGCGCGACCGTTGAAAGGGCTGACCAAATTAGTGTGGTCGATACTGATCCACCTGACCATTGTGCGATCAATTAGCGGTGTCTCGTATTGAATAAAGTATCGCTGAAATGGGTAAGACAACCCATTCGTCATCACTTCCCGACCAGGATCTGGACATCGATGCCATCGTCAGTACTGCACTGGCTCGACAGGAAGAAGTATTTATCAAGCAGATGGTCGTGCAACAGACCGATCCCAGGCGTGCCTACAGTCATTCATTGAAGCCACGAACAAGCGCTTTGACGACGTGGTGAGTGAGATGGCTAGGGATGCAACAGAACTGAAGGCGAGTCTGCAGTTCACGCAGAATGAAGTCGACAACATCAAGAAATCCCTTCATGAGAAATATGATGTATTAGATGACGTAGTCAAACGTATCGAGGTCGTGGCTTCAGTGCTACACGAGATTGAAAACGGCATTGACTATCTAGAGAACCAGACCCGCCGCAACAACCTGCGAATTGGTGGCGTGACCGAGGGTAACGCAGAAACGTGGGCGGACACCGAGGCTGCAATCTCGAACATCTCGGAAAAACAAGCCAGAGATATACGCATCGAGCGGGCGCATAGAATGACCGAGAACTATCGTAGTGAAGTTTTAAAGATTCAAAGATCGGGAGACCTTTCTACATGCAGCCCGCAAACAGACGCAGCGAGGCCTGTATTTCAACGAAGACCTGTCTCAACGAGTGTTAGCCAGTAGGAAGGAACAACTTCCCAGACTACGAGAGGCGAGAGAGAATGGCAAGATAGCCTACTTCTCGTACGACAGGCTCGTGGTTAGGGACCGATTGGACAATCGCACCTGAGGTAATGCACACCCAGAACATTATATGAACATTATATGAACATTGGACAATCGCACCTGAGGTAACACACACCCAGAACATTATATGAACATTATATGAACATTAGACAATCGCACCCGAGGTAACACACACCCAGAACATTATATGAACATTATATGAACATTAGACAATCGCACCTGAGGTAACACACACCCAGAACATTATATGTTGTCGAACATTGACAATGACTTATGCCAACGTACCTGCTTACAGTAATGATGATAAACTATTACTTGATAATTCCGATAACAACGATATTACATGTAATGCTACTTTAGCATTACCCATATTACATGACACACATTCAGAGAAAAAAAATTAATGGTATGATTACGACGATTTGTGGCCCAGCGATGCCTTGTACATTGTTGAGCCAGACAGTAGCGTTTACCAGAGAAGTCATGCTAAGTGTAAATATTATAGTGATCGACAATTTGTATGTAATGTCAAATCCGATAGTGACTTTTCACTTATCCATTTCAATGCTAGAAGCTTAAATAAGAATTTCCAGAAAATTAAGGAGTATCTTTATGATTTTAAACTATCGTTTGACATAATAGCCATTTCGGAGATTGGGCTGAACTGAACACAACTGTAGACATTTCATTAAATGGATGTGAAGTGTTTGTGTCAAAACAAATATTGTCCTATATTCAGTGTGTTTTCTTTTCGTCGTTGTCGATGTTCTCGCAGTGACATAGCGAAACTTTACAACATATATTAAAATATTACACTCCTCATTTGCAAATGTGATGACAATTAATTTGTTTTGTGCAATTTCAGAGTCCCATCCCACATGTGTGATGAACACCACAAGTCAATACTTTGTGCTAGAAGGAGAGTACGTCAAGTACAGCTGCGTAGTGAAGTACGCAGGAAAGTGGGCACCTGTGTTGACATTGTGGAAGGTGAATGAGCGTGCAGCTGGAGTCAAGAATGAATCGCATGGAAACACAGTGAAATTCAGCATTGACATGAAAATAACTCATTCCGAGAATATATCACAACTCTCTTGTGAATGTAAATTTGATCAGCCAAGGCCTGGGACAACATCAAAATACGCCGCCTCTAACGTTCCTAGCTACAATCATTGGTGCAGTATGCCATCGATAACTCTTTGTTGTAAGTATCTTGCTATATGGCCATGTTCAAATGTATGCGAGAGAACCATTGACCATATTCTCTTTAATGAAATCTTGCAAATAAAAATAAAAAAGTCACTGGATACGTATAGCCATTTCGCTTTCGAAATGGAAAAGGCTGTAAACATGAACTTTGCCGTTGGTTTATCGTTGGTTGCTGCTGCTTGCATTGCTGGTCTTAGTGATGCGTCAAGTGTGGTTGTGGGCAGTGTGCTTGTCACCTCTGCTTTCAGCTTCCACCGATTGCTAGCTTCTGCGATACGACAAGCACCAGGTGGATAAGCCTTGTCGGCCAGTACAATAGCCTCTCCTAAAACAAGACTATCTTCGTAACCTCCTCGAAGTAACCAATGGATACCGATCACCGCAGCCTGGAGCCCCAGGTGCAGTACCCATGACCCACATGAGTGTGTACACGCTCTACCGCTGTCACTAACCTATGTCCCAGCTATGGGCAAATAGCACCGCTTGGAGTGGATATGGGCGCCACCAAGCGGATCACGCCCTAGACACACCACATTATGACGATCAATACATAGAACATAAAGGATCGGTCGCAGCCCGGGTTAACAATGACCGCGCCATCCGCCCCTCACCAGAACGGACGTGATAAGTATAATACTGGTGACCAAACAATAAGATCCGTAGGAGAGACAACATCACTATAGGAACGTGGAACGTTAGAACAATGAGACCAGCAAGGAAACGAAAATAACTCACATATAAGATGGACAGGTACCACTGGAACCTCCTTGGATTATGCGAATTACGATGGAAGAACTTCGGCAAAACAACAACCGAAGAGGGACACAAACTGTACTACAGTGGTAAAGAGAATAAACATGAATATGGCGTTGGTTTTCTTGTTCACAAGAATATCATGAAATATGTCATGGGATGTCCATTCTCCAGCAGACTCATTTCCATCCGCCTAAGGGCAGACCCATTCAACATCACAATAATACAAGTTTACGCCCCAACGACTGATTACAAAGATGACCAAATAGAAGATTTGTACAGCCAACTGCAGATAAACATCGACCAGGCTCCCAAGAAGGATATCCTAATTGTGCAGGAAGATTGGAATGCAAAGGTTGGCAAAGATACACAAGAGAACTGGCAAGATATTTGCGGGCCTTTCTGCAATGCAACTACCAACGAAAGATGCTTTAGGCTCCTGGAGTTTGCTACTTTCAACAAATTAGGTCTGGCCAATGCATATGGTTCGCACAAAGCATCCAAGAGATGGACGTGGCACTCTCCGAATGGCCACCATCACAATCAGATCGATTACATATGGCTGAAACAGCGATTCCCGTCTGATATAAATATTGCAAAGACGCGGAGCTTTCCAGGCGCAGACATACGAAGTGATCAAGACTTGGTGATGATGAACTTCCGTCTCCGTCTTAAAAAAGATTATCAAACCAAATAGAGTAAGGTTCGCCCTAGATAAGTTGAAAGACCCTACAATTGCAGAAGCATTCCAAGCAATGATAGGGGGAAATTTGCGCCTCTTACCTTCCTAGAGGAAGAAAACACCGACATAGATACATTGACCAATAAGTTCAACAATGCAATGACTGATACAGCCTGTGTGATTCTCAGCAAACACTGTCATTAGAAGCCCTGGGTCACCACCGAACTACTTGACATGTGTGACAAAAGAAGAGTACTGAAAAGGGGGAATAACAGACCCGGAGGAACTGATTAATATAGGGAAATCAACAAAGAAATCAGAACAGGCTGTCAGGCGATGGGGACCAGTGTCGATTAATCAACGGGTTTTGTTCTTTTCAGACAAAACAACCGTGGGGGCGTTGATCAATAGGCAAAATGTCAGGGACCCATAACTGATGTATTTAGTTCGCCAACTCGTGATTGCATGTCTCTCTTATAACATATGTTTCCGCGCCAAGCACATCCCTGGAAAGTTCACTGTTGTTGCGGATTTATTTTATCTCACGATTGTAGGTCGAACATGAAGCCAAAGAAAAATGGGTAGAAGAAGAGTGCAGCGAAATAGAAGACAGCCTGAACAATAGCAAAAGAGCATTCCAAGTCATAAAAGAGTGAGTAAAAAGAAGAACAAACACCTTCAAAGACAAGTTAGGAAACTGCCTCACGGAAGAAACAGAGATTATCAACCGATGGACAGATTACTGCACCGAGTGATACAACAGCCAGACCAAAGTAAATGCAGCAATATTGGATTATCCTATGAACATCGAAGAGGATAACTTCCCAATTCTTCGTGAAGAAGTGGAGGTTGTAGTTAAATCCAATACCAGCTGAATTAATACAAGCTGGGAGAGAAGCTGTGGCCAACATCCTCACAGCAGTTTGCAATACGATCTGGCAGACAGGAGTGTGGCCTACTCCATAGACCCAATCAATGGTTATCACACTTCCAAAAAAGACAACCTACAATTGCGTCAAAACTACCGGACAATCTACTTCATCAGCCACCCAAGTAAAGTCATGTTGAAGGTCATCCTTAACAGACTCAAGCTATAAGCATTGAACATCATCGCTGAAGAACAGGCCAGTTTCGAGCAGGCCACAGTATTACAGAGCACATTTCCAACCTTAGAACCCTCTGCGAAAAGTACTTGCAACACCAAGAAGATCTCTACCGTGCCTTTGTTGACTTCAAGAAGGCATTTGACAAGGTATGGCAACCTTATGGGCAAACG
>OY759273.1:10871565-11011565 GCA_963662155.1 Lamellibrachia columna
AATCAAAATACACGATTTTTCATCGGCCTAATACACGCATACAATTTTTACGGTTAAAGTAGACGATATAAATACAAAAATATTGAAAGAGAAAATACATTTTAAGATTGACCTTAGACACAAATATAAGTTGGAATAAACACACACAAAATATCAAATAAGTGTTCCAAAATAATTGGCATATTAAATAGAATAAAACACGTATTAGCTCTATATATAAAAGTGCTGTTATATGAAATATTAATATTATTACATATTTATTATTGTATATTGGCTCGTGGATATCAAGGAAATAGAATTACGAGAATTAAAAAGTTATGCGAATAATAATAACCTTAAATAAATACTCACACACGGAACCACTTTTTAAAAACTTTAACTATTGAAAGTAGAATACATAATAAAATCAAAATAATTAAAATTTCACTTTAAATGCATTATTAAAAAATGCATTTTATTTAATAAACTGGCAAATTATTCCAAGGGCAAATAAACATAATTATAACACTCGACAAAATATATATATTATCAGAACTAAACATGAATTTGCATTGTAATGTGTCAAATAAAATGTGACACATGCTATAAATGACACTTTTGAAATAGTCAAAGAAAAAATGTACACTCATAGCTTACGAGGTTTGTCATTTTATTTAAAAAAAATTTGTTACACAAATATAATGATATATGCACACTACCACATTGCTACACGTGTCAAAAAACAAATACATATTACATATTTGACGCACATGTGTCATACGATTAGCACATAATAACACAGACATTCTTTCACACAACACATACTCATATGATATATTTGTGTCTTAATAGGAGTCACATACCCCGATTGAATTAATTGTAATTACTATACAGGTGTACATACGTTATATGTGTTTCTGTTTTTATTTTATATGTTTTATTGTGCATTGTACTTTTTTTGCATGTTTAATCTTTCCTATGTAATTTTTAAATAATATCTTATGTATTGATGTCCACACTCGTGAACGGGGCATTAGCCCCGGATTTGATGGTGTTTAAATAAAAGTATTATAACAATTATTATTATATTAAAATATATAGACTGCATCGCCTTACATACACATGACATGATCTCATATTATCATCATCTTAATGACATAATGTATTTCATTCCACATAGAGTCTACAGATGCAACTACCACCACCACAGCAGTGACGTCGCCTTCTCCTCCAACGTCCTCGATGTCAACACCTAGACATGTTGATGGACGTAAGCTTTTTTGTAGTTTACCTTTTTGCTCTCATTTTTATCCCTGAAGTGCAGGAAGAGGCTAACGACATACTGGTTGTCGATTGTTTGTTCCCTTCTCCTTCTGTCACTGGTCCCGTTTCACTGCTCCACCACCCATATCCCCTCCCTCTCTCTCACCCTTGTTGTCCAGTCCTCTCCCAGTCCCGCCAAATTTCTCTCACTTCTTTATCCGTTGCCAGTCTATTCGTTCCATGTGTCCAGCTCACTTTAATTGACTCCTTACAAGCTTCCTCCTAAAACTTTCTTTCCGTGAACTACGTCCCTCAGTTCTCCCATTCTTCGCTTGTCTACACTGTTCATTTGCGCATTTTTTCTCACTCAGTTATGCGTGTACATTTGGAATTTCTCTTGTCGTTTCCCCTCATCGTCATGGTCTCTGGGACGCACAGGTAGAATGGTGTTACGCACTAGATAAATTTCCCTTTGAGCTTCCGAGATATATATATCTCCTATCACCCCTTCCATTTTCTTCCACGCGTCTCCGTGACGTCATCCCGGCAAACCGCTCCACCCAGGTGTACGAAGCTGTATATTCATCTATTTTTTTGGCTGCCCGATCTAAAACACCTCCAACTTCTCAATACTTACTCTAAGCCCATGTCTGCCGAACATCTCCACTCCGTCTTCCGTTCCTGAAGGTCTGTCTCACTGCCCGCTGCTACCGCCAGGTCGTCTCCGTATAGCAACTGAATGTCCTTCGAACTGACATACTTGTGTTGAGTAGCTGGTGTTGTGTTCGTCGGCGATTATCTTCACCCTCCACATTTTCAGCCTCCTTGTTACCAACATGTCCAGTTCTGTTTAATGATGGCCACTCCTACTTGACACTCTTCTCCCATCTCCGATGTACGATATTTGCGCTAAACCTCCAGTTGTGCACACCAGCACATGCGTTTCCGTTGTCTTATTTCCACTCTCTCTCTCTCTCTCTCTCTCTCTCTCTCTCTCTCTCTCTCTCTCTCTCTCTCTCTCTCTCTCTCTCTCTCTCTCTCTCTCTCTCTCTCTCTCTCTCTCTCTCACTCTCTATATATATATATATATATATATAAATATATATATATATATATATATATATATATATATATATATATATATATATCAAGAGAAGGGAGAGAGATAGTGATAGAGAGAAGAGGGAGTGAGGGAGGTAGGGAGAGGGGAATGGGAGAGCGAGAGCGAGAGCGATATATATATATATATATATATATATATATATATACAAAGAGAAGGGAGAGAGATAGTGATAGAGAGAGGAGGGAGGGAGTAAGGGAGTTAGGGAGAGGGGAATGGGAGAGCGAGAGCGAGAGTGAGAGCGAGAGCGAGAGCGAGAGCGAGAGAGAAATCAGCAATTAATTATATGATTCATTACAGTATGATTTGAAAGAATTAAGATATATATTGTTGTATGAGTTAAATATTTAAATATATATATATATATATATATATATATATATATATATATATACATATACATATATATATATATATACATATATATATATATATATATATATATATATATATATATATATATATATATATATATATGTATACATATATATATATATATATATATATATATATATATATATATGTATATATATATATATATATATATATATATATATATTTTTTTTAATACAAATGTGCGCTAAATGACCTTTACGCACAATTCGTTTGTTTTAGTTTACAATCGGCCAGAAAGCGCACCACCTCTAAACACCCAGGCCTTGCACCAGCGACCTTCCAGCAGCACTCAAGACGTGCAAGGACCTCATCAAGATTACGAAACAGCGAAACCTTACGACAGCTACCAAGGATTGTATGCCACCATTCCAGAAGGTGGCCAGCCGGTCAGAAACGAGCCGTATGTGCAACTGCTTGGAGCAAGACCACGAAGCAGAGGGACACCGCTTCGAATGTAAATAACGTCTTACTGCGCCTAGCAACATCCTCACTGCCAGGGGCTTCTGACTACATCAGTACCCGTGGCAGAAACGGTGAGAGAGAGAGAGAGAGAGAGAGAGAGAGAGAGAGAGAGGGTGGGGTTCGGTAGTGTAGTGTTCCGAACGTAGGACTCTAAATGAAGAGAACCTGGGTTCGAATTCTCTTGTTGCCGTTTCACAACTTTGGGGATTTCTATTTAAAACTCAGAATTTTCAGTTTTTGTTTTAACTAATGGAATACACTAGCTGGTTGTGGACTCGTCGTCCCGGGTCGGACGGGTAAAGATATGCATTTCCTTGAAACGCTTTTGAAGATTGGGCGCGGACGTTTCTCAGCCGTCTGGTTCAGAAGAAGCACTTCGACCAAGACAACAAACTTGTGGAACGAAATACACTTGATTTGGCGAACTTCCGTACGTTGTGTAGAGCATATATATCATGGCGCACTCCCCAACGGTGGCGCCACTCAGCGTTTCAACATATCAGCACTGTCACAACATGATTATAAATTTAATATGAATAGTTGCGGAGGGTTGTAAAGAAATTATTGGTTGCGCAACTTAATTGTTGCTTACAACATATTACGTCATTGCAACAGGCAATTGAGAAACGTAGCATAGTCGCAGTCAAGACATAACATAATTGTGTTACTAGACATATTTTCAATACAAACACTATCCACAATTGTTTGCAATTGAAACCAAGATATTTCTTGAAAATTACGAATTTACCAAATTAAATAAAGATGTGCAGAACCTATACATCAAATATAAGTGGCGTTACTGGTAGTGAGTTTGATGCATTGGATAGTAGTAGCCAGGGTTCTAATTCAGAAATCACTAAGGCAAAATTATCCTCCAGCTGATGTATGTAGTCATAATATAAAATGCGAGCACCGTCAAAGATAATATAATATATACCATAATAAGGTGTCAAAATGACATTGATATGTAGTTAGCTGTTGCCCTCCATTTTAACCAATTGATATGCCTGATATAGTTTATGTTTCATAAATGTAGTATTTCCAGAGGTACGTTTCCATTTCTTTCTCGCTTAGTTTGAATAATATTTAAAAAAAAATATTATTATTTAGAAAAATGTATTCCTTAATTGGTTACACTATAAGTACATTCAATGGTCTTATTTCAAACGATGTTGTATTCAAGTGTTAATATTACTCAAGATTGTACCATATCCCATTATTATCAGCAACAATAATGTAATCATTTAATTGTGACGTATGAATTTTTAGTGGTGTAAAATAAAAAAAAATTATCAATCAATCGGTCAATATTTTTTGAACAGATTTGGCCATATTTGTTTCTCCAAACATTTCTCGGAGACGCTGATAATTATGTATAACACCACAACGTTTTTGGTTTAATGTGTACTGTATGAATAACCAAATACGTAGATTAGTAAAAGTCTGTAAGTAATACTATTGTATGCGGCTATCATATCTTGTAATAATTGCTTATGTTAACGTGTAATATACTTCTAAACATGTTATCTACCGCTATAGCTTGTAACCATTTTTGTCTAATCGGTAATCACTTATTATAATAATTGCACGTATTAATGATGGCACACCTGCCATCTATCCCACCTGGTTGCAGGTACCTTGTGTTAGACCCACAACGTTTTTGGTTTCATGTGTACTGTATGTACAATAAAATATGTAGATTAGTAAGAGTCTCTAAGTAACAATATTGTATACGGTTATCATATGTTGTAATAATTGCAGGTATCTTGTGTTTGACCCAATGCCATGTATTAGAATATGTATTCATGTTAGTGGTGCGTTCCGGGGTGGCCTGCAGGTTAACCGTAGCACCATCCAGCGATCAGAAGTGTGTGATAGATATGAAAACATTTTGAGAAATCTCACCCTGTTTCGTGTGAAACGACTGGCACGTAACATTGGCAGAAACAATGCCTAATTATGCAGTTTCAATACCGCAGGGTACTTACGTTGTCTTTTACGCTCAGACAAATTTGTGCAGGCAGCAATGTCTTGCAAACACCTGTTTGGTTCGTTTTGTTGATATTACGCCAGTTTCACAATATACCGTTATTTAGATGTGTTGAAATGTTGATGTGTACCATAGCCTGTGCGTTTGTTCGCTGGATAGGGTTATGCTGCTACAGGAAAGATTTAACAAGATTTAACAAGATTTGCCATCCAAGCCAAAGGCCCAGATGGCAAGTGGACAAGGAAGCCATTGGCTTATCGAGAGTCCAACAATGTTCACCTACTTATAACCCGCCCTCCTGATATATGTGTCAACCTTGTTTTTAAACATATTCACGCTGCTAGCAGTTACACAATCTGTAGACAGTTTGTTCCATTCATTTATTGTCCTCTGTGAGAACGAGTGCTTCCTGATGTCCAATCTACATTGATCCTTTACTAATTTTACCTCATGTCCTCTAGTTCTGCTATCCTTCTTGAGTGAGAAAAACATATTTCTATCAATATTTTCATACCCATTCAATATCTTAAAAACTTCAATCTGATCTCCTCTTAACCTCCTTGTCTCTAGAGTTGTTAAACCACATTCTTTCAGGCGTTCTTCATAACTAAGGTCTCTAAGTTCTGGAATCATTTTAGTTGCTCTCCTTTGTATGCGTTCAAGCGTATCTATATCCTTCTTACGATATGGTCTCCATGCTTGTATACAGTATTCTAAATGAGGTCTAACTATTGCTTTATAAAGAGGTATAATTAACTTTTTTCCCTTATATGTTATGTTTCTTCTAATCAATCCAAGAATTTGATTACCCTTTGAAGCTGCAATACCACACTGCTCTGAAACTTTCATATCAGCGCTTATTGTAACTCCTAAGTCCTTTTCTTTTACAGTAGTACCAAGAACAGTAGCTCCCATTTTATAGTTTACATTCAAGTTCCCATGTCCTGTATGTAGGCATTTACATTTCCCAAAATTGAACAGCATCTGCCATTTCTCAGACCATTTCACTAATCTGTCTAGATCGTTTTGTAAATGTTGTTTATCACCATCAGTATTAACCTTTCTAAACAGTTTTGTGTCGTCCGCAAATTTCAGTACGTTACTTGTTATACTCTCGTCCAAGTCATTGATATAAATTAAGAATAATATAGGTCCTAATACTGATCCTTGAGGTACCCCACTCAAAACCGATTTCCAATTTGAAACTTCGCCATCTACTACAACTCGTTGTCTTCTGTCAGTCAGCCATTGTTCTATCCAGTCAGTTATGCTATCCCCGATACCATGGGCTTTTAATTTAAGTAACAATCTTTGATGTGGCACTTTGTCAAAAGCTTTCTGAAAATCTAAGTAGATAATATCTACTGGCGATCCCATGTCTATCCACTTAGTGATTTCTTCCAAAAAACATAACATATTTGTTAAGCATGACCTCGCTTTAAGGAATCCATGTTGAGATGAATTTAATAATTTATGCTTAACGAGGAAGTCCACCATATGGTCTTTAATTAACCAAAGGGCAGCTGTTCATTGCGTGTTCTCGGTTAGGGTATCTTAATGAAGAAACACCATTGTATAGACCGGCTCCACGTAATTGGCCGTCGAATAGTCTAGCTCTTATGAGGTAATAACTCACTCTATGGATTTGACAAAGAGCTCTATCACAACAGAGGGACTGAATGCTGTATATACACATTGACTTGATTAAGTCTTTTCACTCCCCGGTGGAGCATAGGCCATCAGTGACTCCTTTCACCGGACACTGAGTGTGCTAACATTCTTGTCCTTAGCTGGCTTGTTGACACGTTACCATATGAATAAACAACTATGTAGCTGCAACAAAGACTGTTGTTCTGATACTGTATGACACAGTATGACGCTGCATGACAGTGTATGACACTGCACGCACACATATGATTCCCCTGTGTAGTCTGGCTTCATTCGATTTACATATAATAAACTGTGTATTCATATATAAAACATGCAATGTTGCACCGCGCGCATTCAATGTACGGTGCGTTATAGCTTATATTTCTAATACTAATCATAATAAAATGGTTGATCAAATATGGGTCGTATTAGAGATATATTGTATTTAGGAAACGTTGCTAGATGCTATTTAGTTTTCATATGGCTTAACAAAATCATTATGGGTTTATATTCACACCATATTTCCTCTGACACAAATTACATTTATTTGCAGGTTTTAAACATCTTTATTTATTTTGGTAATCCCCAAGTTGTTTGTCAAAACCCTCTCAATATCAACTGCATACAATTGTGGATAGTATTTCGTCTTGAAAATTTGACTACAACGTAATGACGTTTTTTTTTCGTATGGAACTATTTTACATCCCTCAACTATACAATTGTTAGGGATAACAAGTCGTACACAATAACAAACAACACTGTAGGTCATATTGAAATATGAATTAACTCACCAATCGTTTGCACCACTACGCTAGCCGACCATTTTACATTTATTTCAGTTTCTTCTCTGATCGTTCTGACACCTGCCGCTGATAATAATAATAATTAATACTAATTGACTTATATGGCGCCTATATCCTCAGGAACCTGAGCTCAGAGGCGCGACAAAACAGAATCAGTAAGCGTAATCGTAATCAGGGACGCGCAAAAGTCAGTATCAGAAAGACGGACAACCGAACATTTATGGTGGGAATGCAATTTGTAATAGATATGTCTTGAGTTTTTTTCGGAAAATAGCAATAGTTTCAGACGTTTTCAAAGTGATAGGGAGCTCATTCCAGACCCTAGGCGCAGCGACAGAGAAAACACGTTTACCCAAGTTAAGTCTTGTTTTAGGTACAATAAGTTGTTGTGAAACTGATGATCTTAGCTGCCTAGGGATATTTGAAAGATGCAGGAGACTAGCCAAGTAGGATGGTTGTTGTGTAGATAGAGCACGATATGCAAGAGTGGACAGCTTAACATTAATTCGATAAGAAACTGGAAGCCAGTGTAACTGTTTAAGTAGTGGTAGTGACGGTGAAAACCGAGGCGCCCTGAGAACCACACTTGCCAGACAATTTTGTACTCGTTGAAGTTTAGCCATGTCTCTTTTAGCAATGTTATTTAGTAGTGAATTGCAATAGTGAAGGCGGCTGCTAATTAGTGCCTCTGATATTGTTTTAACAGTAGATATAGATATGTGACGCCGAATTCGACGAAGATCACGAATATGATAGAAACAGGATTTACATACTTGAGAGATATGCTGGCGAAAGTTGAAGTCACTGTCAAAGAGAACACCTAGATTGCGAACAGTATCTGATGGGAATGTATCACTGCCAAGCAGTTTAACTGGGAAATGGTTGATGACTTTATTTCGTTGTTGTTTAGTGCCAATAATAATAAGGTATGTTTTATCTAGATTAAGCTGTAGCTTACTTGATTCCATCCACGACAATATATCAGTAAGACAATCACTTAAAGTCGAAAGAGATTCTTGTACATTTGATTGTGAAAGTGATATGTAAACCTGTGTTTCATCAGCATAAAGGTGATGACTGAGATTACGATTAGCAATAATTTGGCTGAGCGATGTAGTATATAAGCTGAACAGAACAGGGCCAAGGACGGATCCTTATGGCACTCCAAATGGTAGATGTTGTGGGCAAGATAATGTGCCAGATATGTTAATACTTCGATATCTGTCTGATAAAAATGATTTTAACCACCGAAGAGCTGGGCCAGAAATTCCAAAATATCTATGGAAGCGTTGTAAAAGGATTGAATGATCAATTGTATCGAAAGCATCTGAGAGATCAAGTAAAGTGAGTGCTGTGACTTTGCCATTGTCCGTGTTATCAGCTATATCATTGTGTATCTTGAGTAGAGCTGTTTCGGTAGAGTGGACTCGTTTATATGCAGACTGTAGATCATTTGATAAGTGATGGATGTAAATATGTTCATGAAGGCGATTAGCAACTACTTTTTCCAATATTTTTGACAGAAAACTGAGATTAGAGATAGGACGATAATTCCTTAGGTAATTTTTGCACAAAGTTTGTTTTTTAATAAGAGGATTTACAAGAGCTTGTTTGAAATCCTGTGGAACAACTCCACTCTGCATTGAAAGGTTTATGATAGTAGTAATGGGAAAGATGAGTTGATCGATACAGCTTTTTAGTAGAAGTGTTGGAAATGGGTCAATATCACACGATTTGTTAGGATATTTTTTAATAATGATGAGAACTTCATTAGTTGCAGGTGTGAAACTATGTAGTGTTTTTTCAGAAAGTGGTGGTTCAGCGAAATCATAGTCATTAGCATTAATGACAAAAAAATTTCGAATACGAGCAATCTTATCTGTAAAGTATTTTGAGAACGAACTACACAATGTATCCAATGAAGAATGTTCAGGCAGTGCTTTTAATTTCTGCCGCTGTAGAATTGCGTTAACAGATTTCCACATCTGGCGAGGGTTTTCAGAATTTGTTGTGATAAAATGTGTATAGTAATCAGACTTTGCTTTTGACATCATGTGATTGCATATATGTAGCTGTTTATTATAACGGGATTGATCAATTGGAGAACGCGTTCGTCGCCAAATTCTTTCAAGATATCGACGACGACGTTTTGCTACAATTATATCATTAGACATCCATGGTGATGGAGGGCGAACTTGTACACTTTTGGTTTGTTTCGGAGCATGTTTATCCAGAAGTTTACTTAATGTTTCATTGTACTGATTAACAAGCTCGCATAGTGTAGATTTAGGTTTGATCAAAACATCAGAATTTGCTAGATCGTCATGAAGGATATTTATGTTAATTTTATTTATTGGTCGAAATGTGATCATTTTTTTTCTAGATCTTGAACCAACTTGCAACCACAACTCAATAATGACACAATGGTGATCTGATAAACCATCAGTAGGGAATATTGCTTTAATGTTAGTGCAAGTAGATCTAGTAATAAACAGGTCGAGCCAATGACCATGAACATGTGTAGGAAATGAAACATGTTGATGTAATGCATGTGTTTGAAGGACATCCATGAATGATCTAGTATTTGAACATGGTAGATCAAGGTAGATATTGAAATAGATGCATATACAATTAGCAGATAAGGATGAGTGTTTTATAACAATACATATTACCTCAAATATTTGGTATTGAGGTGTATGAATAATTTCTACTTTATATATTTCAGGTACAAGAAATGCCACTGCACCACCCCTACCTGAACGACGGGGGTGATGGTATAGGCAAAAACCATTTGGACAAATATCGGCAAGACAGGCTGATGTATCAGATGCTAATAGCCATGTTTCTGTCAAAGCTAAAATGTCTATGTGTTTAGATAATATCAGATCAGAAAGGGCAGCATATTTATTACGTACAGATAGAACATTAGTAGTGGCAAAGCGCATGTTTTGAAATGTTTTTGTTCCAGGATATATTGAGACATCACCTGCAAGAAGGAGGATGATAGACAGTCTAAATGATGGGTTACAACCAGATTTTGTAGACCATTTTCTGTGTGTACATAGTCCAAGACAAGAAAGATGTAAAGGTGACGTTTGTGAAAAGCTAATTCGTATACTATTGTTGATGAATATTTCAGAGTGTCTATATGTATTGTATATATCTTCCTCAAAATAATAGCATTTTTCTTTAAACAATGTAGACAAAGATAATAAACAAATGACCAGCACGAAGAGAAAATACGTTATTATATGAACTTTTAGGCTTAGCAGAGTTCTACAGAGTGGTGACAAGTGTGCGTAATGTAGGGACGTGTCTTCGAGTACGTCTTGTCGCAGCGAGTAGAGAGTGTCAGGTCGGCCGACTGCTATAGTGTTGTTGTACAACGATATCTCCGTATATTTGTAATAATAATAAAGATTATAATAATGCAAAGGCAGATTGGACAAACGTTGTTTAAAGGTTAGCAACAACCCTCATTTGTTTATTCTGTTTGGTAACGTAAACCAATATGGCGGCATTCATCAGTATATTTAATTATCAATTCACTTTGTGATGGTAAAGATGTTCGATGGTAAAGATGATCGATTGTGAAGCCAATGTCATCACCACGCTCAACCAACTAAATTGGCGCAGTCTCCAGCAAAAGAGAGCTGGCATCCGACTTTTCGTTCTTTATAAAACCTTACATGGTACAGTCGTCTTGGACCTCAGCCATCACGCTTGATTGCACTCGACTGATCACGCTTGATTGCACTCGACTGATCACGCTTGGTTGCACTCGACTGATCACGCTTGACTGCACTCGACTGATCACGCTTGACTGCACTCGACTGAGCACGCTTGACTGCACTCGACTAATCACGCTTGATTGTACTCGACTGAGCACGCTTGATTGCACTCGACTGAGCACGCTTGATTGCACTCGACTGATCACGCTTGATTGCACTCGAGTGAGCACGCTTGATTGCACGTTCGCAAGAGAGAGTTTGAGTTTTTTTGTAAACTGTGATTTGATAGTGATGAATACTATTGGACGCTGATAAATTGTAATGATATTCAGCATACTTGATTTGTGATTATTTACTGTACTATTCAGTTTTATTATTAAACGAGAAATATGTTACATATGCCCCTGTTGTTGAGATATTTGTAGTTGTGTGAATATACAAACATACATTACACCACAACAAGTATGTTCTTTGGCTCGACGTTTTTTCCCAGCCAGGCCATAAATATGTGATATATAGCTACGTATTAATTTGTTAAATATATAAATATATAAACGTTTTGACCATTGGTTGACCTGACACGGAATGATACACTTGCAACAGGAACAAGAAAAAGCGAGAAAGACCAAAAAGCTCCCTGCTGAGTATAATTTTAGTAGTTAAGCTGCAATAAACGAAATTTTATTCTACAAACTTGCTTGCAGTGGTTCTTGTTTTATACATACGATTACCCCCGCAAACTACATAACATTATAGTGATTTAACATTCACATTAGTGATATATGTATTTTAGCCCATTGTACATATATTACACTCAATGACTGCAGTTATGTAGTAGACGCTGGTCAAATATATGATGAAGGCTGGGTGTTGTAATGTATAAACATTGCGCCTCCAGTGGGTTGTTGCCATACCACAGCATGGATGTCACTTACCTGTGCTTGCATCTCTGTATGATGTGTCAGTTGCTAAGGGCTCAGCGGTCTTGTTTTAATAACGGGTGATTTACTTATATATGTGACCCAAGCCCACATTCCACACACACAACGCGTAATGGACCTGTCTACTACTTCTGTCTACGTGTATTTTCCGGCTAGCTTCATGTTTCCTTGGGCTTCAGCATCCTCTGTTTCCTTTTGCTGCAGCATCCTCTGTTTCCTTCGGCTACAGCATCCTCTATTTCTTTCGGCTACAGCATCCTCTGTTTTCCTAGGACTGCAGCATCCTCTGTTTCCTAGGACTGCAGCATCTTATGTTTCCTTTGGTTACATCATCCTATATTTCTTTGGTATGCAGCTTCCTCTGTTTCCTTGGACTGCAGCATCCTCTGTTTCCTTTGGTTGCATCATCCTATATTTCCTTGGTATGCAGCATCCTCTGTTTCCTTGGACTGCAGAATCCTATGTTTCCTTTGGTTACATCATCCTATATTTCCTTGGTATGCAGCATCCTCTGTTCCTTGGACTGCAGCATCCTCTGTTTCCTTGGACTGCAGCATCCTATATTTCCTTTGGTTACATCATCCTATATTTCCTTGGTATGCAGCGTCCTCTGTTTCCTTGGACTGCAGCATCCTCTCTTTCCTTTGGTTACATCATCCTATATTTCCTTGGTATGCAGCATCCCCTGTTTCCTTGGACTGCAGCATCCTCTGTTTCTTTGGTTACATCATCCTATATTTCCTTGGTATGCAGCATCCTCTGTTCCTTGGGCTACAGCATCCTCTCTTTCCTTGAGCTACAGCATCATATGTTTACATAGGCTGCAGCATCCTCTGATTCCTTGGGCTGCAGCATCCTCTGATCCCTTGGGTTGCAGCATCCTCTGATTCCTTGGGCTGCAGCATCCTCTGTTTCCTTGGGCTGCAGCATCCTCTGTTTCCTTGGGCTGCAGCATCCTCTGATTCCTTGGGCTGCAGCATCCTCTGATTCCTTGGGCTGCAGCATCCTCTGATTCCTTGGGCTGCAGCATCCTCTGTTTCCTTGGGCTGCAGCATCCTCTGTTTCCTTGGGCTGCAGCATAATCTGTTTCCTTGGGCTGCATCATCCTCTGTTTCCTTGGGCTGCAGCATCCTCTGTTTCCTTGGGCTACAGCATCCTCTGTTTCCTTGGGCTGCAGCATCCTCTGTTTCCTTGGGCTATAGCATCCTCTGTTTCCCTAGGCTAGAGCATCGTGTGTTTCCTTGGGTTACAACATCCTCTCTTTCCTTGGGCTGCAGCATCCTCTGTTTCCTTGGGCTAGAGCATCGTCTGTTTCCTTGGGCTACAGCATCCTCTGTTTCCTTGAGCTACAGCATCCTCTGTTTACTTAGGCTGCAGCATCCTCTGTTTCCTTGGGTTGCAGCATCATCTGTTTCCTTGGGCTGCAGCATCCTCTGTTTCCTTGGGCTGCAGAATCGTCTGTTTCTTTGGGCTGCAGCATCCTCTGATTCCTTGGCTGCCGCATCCTCTGATTCCTTGGGCTGCAGCATCCTCTGATTCCTTGGCTGCCGCATCCTCTGATTCCTTGGGCTGCAGCATCCTCTGATTCCTTGGCTGCCGCATCCTCTGCAGCATACTCTGTTTCCTTGGGCTATTGCATCCTCTGTTTCCCTAGGCTAGAGCATCATGTGTTTCCTTGGGTTACAACATCCTCTCTTTCCTTGGGCTGCAGCATCCACTGTTTCCTTGGGCTGCAGCATCGTCTGTTTCCTTGGGCTAGAGCATCGTCTGTTTCCTTGGGCTACAGCATCCTCTGTTTCCTTGGGCTGCAGCATCGTCTGTTTCCTTGAGTTACATCATCCTATGTTTACTTAGGCTGCAGCATCCTCTGTTTCCTTGGGTTGCAGCATCATCTGTTTCCTTGGGCTGCAGCATCATCTGTTTCCTTGGGCTGCAGCATCCTCTGTTTCCTTGGGCTGCAAAATCGTCTGTTTCCTTGGGCTGCAGCATCCTCTGATTCCTTGGCTGCCGCATCCTCTGATTCCTTGGCTGCCGCATCCTCTGATTCCTTGGGCTGCAGCATCCTCTGATTCCTTGGCTGCCGCATCCTCTGCAGCATACTCTGTTTCCTTGGGCTATTGCATCCTCTCTTTCCCTAGGCAAGAGCATCATGTGTTTCCTTGGGTTACAACATCCTCTCTTTCCTTGGGCTGCAGCATCCACTGTTTCCTTGGGCTGCAGCATCGTCTGTTTCCTTGGGCTAGAGCATCGTCTGTTTCCTTGGGCTACAGCATCCTCTGTTTCCTTGGGCTGCAGCATCGTCTGTTTCCTTGGGCTACAGCATCGTCTGTTTCCTTGGGCTGCAGCAACCTCTGTTTCCTTGGGCTACATCATCCTATGTTTACTTGTGCGTCATAATCCTCTGTTTCCTTGGGCTACAGCATCCTCTGATTCCTTGGGCTAGAGCATCGTCTGTTTCCTTGGGCTACAGCATCGTCTGTTTCCTTGGGCTGCAGCATCGTCTGTTTCCTTGGGCTACAGCATCGTCTGTTTCCTTGGGCTGCAGCATCCTCTGTTACCTTGGGCTACATCATCCTATGTTTCCTTGGGCTGCAGCATCCTCTGTTTTCTTGGGCTACAGCATCCTCTGTTTTCTTGGGCTACTGCATACTCTGTTTCCTTGTGCTTCAGCATCCTCTGTTTCCTTCGGCTTCAGATTCCTCTCTTTCTTTGTGCAACAGCATCCTCTATTTCCTTGGGCTGCAGCATCCTCTATTTCCTTGGGTTGCAGCATCCTATATTTCCTTGGGCTGCAGCATCCTCTATTTCCTTGGGCTGCAGCATCCTCTATTTCCTTGAGTTGCAGCATCCTCTATTTCCTTGGGCTGCAGCATCCTCTGTTTCCTTGGGCTACAGCAACCACTGTTTCCTTGGGCTGCAGCATTCTCTGTTTCTTTGGCAAAACTATCGAGAAAACTTCCTTGTCTCTTTTTACAATTTTCTTCATTGCTCTGCATACTGTTTTGGGGCCTGGAATAGTACTTTGTTTACATAAATTGCCAAGTACGAGTGAACAAGAAAACGGCAGATAAATAACTACAGGGTGTATAACCGTTATTTTACCGTTATATTACCGTTACATTACCGTTACTACGTTAGTATTTTCAGAGTATTGTACAATTGTATTTTATACTCTACTTTGACTTTTATCTGAAATGGCAAGTTACGACTCGAAGCTTTATTATACTCGCACATTTGTTTTAGATTACGTATGGCCTGTTTTGTTATGGTGTAGACACAGCAGAGAGTAAATGTATTCAAATGCGTATATCCTCAATGTATGTACACAACTATATTTGTTGACTATTAGACGTCTTAGTTAAATTGTAAGCAATCATCAAATCGTATTTCTAACAAATCATCTGCAATTTATATTGCGGACTCAGATGTTCACATTAGCCAACTGCGCTATAAAGGAACAACCCAATGAATGCAATGTATTATATATTTGCTTAAGCAGTTTATTTGATCCAATGTCAGGACGCATCAGTTTGGATTAAGCATTGATGAAATGTCTACATCCGTGCATCGCAAACTATTGTAACAAGTAAAGGATATTTGCTGAGACGAGAGATAATAATGAACACACATTACAGTCCCAAATACGTTTGTTTTATGTGTTTTAACTAATAAAAACTAAATAAAACACACACAATTTTGAACGAAAACTCATTTAGTACATTCCAAACTAATTCCACATCAGTTCGATTTCACACAGTGATCTCTCTGGCCCGTATCGTCCGAAGATGCGCACAACGACGAAGTCGCAAGGTCGCTCGATGCAGACACACGTGAAGGTGCAGACAGTGGCGCCATCTACAGGTGGTTCTGCCTCCGTCACCTGACACCGCCTGAAGTAGCCGTCGAACGGGCCGGCGTTGAGCGGCTTCTCCTCCGTGTAGACGTGAACCTGGACAATACATTCAGAAATGTCATCAGATTGTTATATGTTCACGTAAAACAACACACACATGCACGCACGAATGCGCACTCGCACGCGCGCACCCGTACAAACACATGTATACGTACTCAGGGATAAAAACTAACATGTCTGTCCACCAGCCCAATGGGGCTGGTAAGTTTCTAAATCTACCAACCTGACCGATATTCTACCAGCCCCGATACTGCGCTGGGAAAAATATTGATTGCTAAATAAAGTTATGGGAACCGTAATATTTTTCATCGAAACAAAACGGAGAATTATATGGGTCAGCAGCACTACACCATATGACATGGTCACAGTTGCCACTATTAAACACTGTCCATCTCTTCAGCATATTATGCGTTATTTGTCTCTTCATAACTATCTGCCGTTTTGTCGCCATTGTGTAAACATTACGATATCGCAGGACCGGCCATGGACCGTCGGGCCGGTGTTAGCTTGCAGCCCTAGTTACACACACACACACACACACACACACACACACACACACACACACACACACACACACACACACACACACACACACACACACACACACACACACACACACACACACACACACACACACACACACACACACACACACACACACACACACACACACACACACACACACACACACACACACACACGTACACACACACACGTACACACACACACACACACACACACACACACACACACACACACACACACACACACACACACACACACACACACACACACACACACGTGCATGCACACACGTACATACGATTCATGACCATTTCGCCTACTATGGTTTTATAGCTACTTTTTAGACACATTCAAAGTTCGCCTACAGTAGACGAAATGTGAGTTATCCACGTGCAGATTAGGCGAAATGGGAATAATATCACTATAGTATATGGGAGTGGGCAAAATGGGAAAATCCCGTACACACGCACGCAAGCACGCACTCACGCACGCATGCACGCACGCACCTGACTGGCGTCACCACAGTTGCCGTCTCGCAAGGTGATGCGCGCGTCGAAGTTAGTATGGGGCTGCGAGAAATTCGCTTTGAGGACGAAGTCCAGAGGATTATCCGATGACGTCACAGTGCCGCACGTGGTCCGGTTATTGTCAGTGAAGACGACGCATTTCTCGAACTCGCGAAACCCCATAGCAGAGACAACGATGGGTTCTGTAGCTACACAAAAGCGAACTTAATGACAAATATTACCCCTTACATGCGCGAACACAGAACAATATTTAACCTGGCAGCAGCACTTATGTCAAATTTCGTGAACACTTCATTAGCTTACATATCGGTTCTTACATACGTATCGCTAGCGTATCTGACCCTACTGGAATACTACAGCTACTAATTCAGTTTGAGACAGAAGCTGTAGAGTGGAGATGACCATCCATCATAACTTGTAATTACACCATTTAAGCTCATTATTAAAATGTGTGTATATTTCATCAACAAAACTGAGAAACTATAGTAACGAATAATGTAAACAATTATGTTTTATCTGAAAATGCTACTTTTAAGAATTGTGCATGTGAATGTGATAGGTGTCTGTGCAAATGTCCCTCCTGTAGAAAAACGAGAATATAATGTTGCAACCTGATAACTAAAGTATATATGTATTGAGGTTAATATCAGTGATATACCTTTTATTCGTCTATTTCCATTTGAATCAGTCCCAAAAGTTATGATCGTTATAGGACAGGTATGAATTGCTACGGTGTGGACGTTTTTGTTTCCATTGCACAATAAAAGTGGAGTTACATATGGCTGGATGGCGTAACTTCCCACCCATGTGAAATACATGTGACTACATTGTGACATTATATGTCTTAGTTGCAGGCAACTATGTACCGCAGGGACTACAAGCTGGTCTTCTGTTCAAGCTGTACCTCGTTCGTTAACCTATACCAGGAACTATGTACCGCAGGGACTACAAGCTGGTCTTCTGTTCAAGCTGTACCTCGTTCGTTAACCTACACCAGGAACTATGTACCGCAGGGACTACAAGCTGGTCTTCTGTTCAAGCTGTACCTCGTTCGTTAACCTACACCAGGAACTATGTACCGCAGGGACTACAAGCTGGTCTTCTGTTCAAGCTGTACCTCGTTCGTTAACCTACACCAGGAACTATGTACTACAGGGACTACAAGCTTGTCTTCTGTTAAAGTTGTACCTCGTTCGTTACACATACACCAGGAACTGATCAAGTTCAACGTGACTTTCACGCTTAATTAATTAAAGCGAAACAAAATTCATGGTTTTCTGCCTGTGCACCTATAATAGTTAATAAAGCACAACCATTTGTAATAGCAATTAAAAGTACCATGCCAGTGGTTTACTAGGAACACCTTGCTGAACACTCGGTAATTTAAATTTACACACGTTTGGTGTTGTGTATGCCGCCTTCCCTTAATACGTCACTTGTAGTCTAGGTTCATATAACTGTGCATGCGCTTATCGGTCGTGCTGGTTTAACCAACCCACGGTCATTCGGAGAAATAACCGGAATATCCCACGTTTAGAACAAATTCTGAGTAAATCACTGACGTGATATTCTTGATTTTAGTTGCATTTGGTTAGTTTTTATTATATAGTTTAGGTGCATAGCCCCAACACCATGACTTTGCTTCACTTTAATTATACTCGTTAACACAATACCTACTTAATATGTTCTTAAAACGTTAGCCCACATACACATTGCAAGTTACTCGCTTCAGAGGAATGCTTAACAGTGTTGTTTCTTCCCTCTGCACAAAAGTATATGTTGATCCTCCGCCAGTTTGCTTCCAAGACTCATAGAAATAGACTTGGACAATCACATTGCTTTATATATACGAAGGGGATTTCTGATGACTCTGTTGTTTCGCTAGTTATGTTACATTATGGACATGCACTTGTCGAAATCAAATACACATATTCAATATAAAAAATAGGCTATCATTATCATCTCATAAAATACGTCGGGCTGTCAATCGAGAGATCCCGAGTTCGAATCCTCCTGCTGCTGTTTCGAAGCTTTGGCAATTTAATTCATCCCACGTTGCCATAGTTCACTGAACTGTTTAAATGAATACTTGGCTACGGACATATGTGGATATCTGAATGAATAGTTTTACCAACAAAGTCGAGATAGCATTGAACAGGTTTGCCCGGGGTGATGTGTAAAGCGCTATGAACAGTCCCAAGGACTGGATACCGCGCTATATAAGAACGAACTTTTACATTTGTATAGGGTGGTGTTTATTTATAACATATCTGAAGCAGAAATGGACATCATATTGAAGTGTACACATAACTGGATGGATATTTCTACAATTCAAGCATTCCTAAAACTTATTAAGCCAAATAATATTGTTTGTTACTCTTTAAAAACAAACAACCTGCTAATCACCAAGTGAACATTCCACTGATGTGTCATAATATAATAAGAAATATAATCCCCGAACACGAATATACACACAATTATTATGGTAGTGATGTAGCAAATAAAGCATCACCAACAGTGAGGACTGATGAACTTGATATCAAATGACATCAGCCTACCGGCAAATACTTCGATTTCAGTCAGATGGAAGAATTGATTCACGTTTGCTGCCACGAACAAGTAGCGCCGTCTGGCGTACAGTGGAGGTGTACAAGTCAGATTGACCGTTTTTCCAGCTCCTATTCTTCCGTGTGTGGCATACTGCAGGAATGGCGAATTCAATGGTCCGTTGCCAGTTCTTGGGTCCTGGTCCGTGAGACCCACGATGAAGTTGTGTAGGCGATCAGCTATAAGAAATCGGCATAAATAACATAGTAGGAAGTTAATATATATATATATATATATATATACATACACATATATATATATATATATATATATATATATATATATATATATATATATATATATATATATATATCTAGACACTTATATATATATATATATATATATATATATATATATATATATATACATATACATATATATATATATATATATATATATATATATAAAATATATATATATAATATATATATATATATATATATAATTTATATAAATATATATATATATATATATATATATATATATATATATATATATATATATATATATTGAACAACATATTAAGGTGGCCGACTGTCATGTGTAAGTCTTATGTATAGTCTTGGTCTATACCATTTAATAAATATACTTAGCAAAATTACTGTTACATCTGCAACCCTTATATATATATATATATATATACATATATATATATATATATATATATATATATATATATACATATATATATATATATATACATAAATATATATATATATATATATATATATATATATATATACATATATATATACATATATATATATATATATATATATATATATATATATATATATGTAATAATATAATTTATATAAATATATATCTATATATATATATATACACCTTAATGTGTTGTTCAATATATATATATATATATATATATATATATATATATATATATATACATATATATATATATATATATATATATATATATATATATATATATATATATATATATATATATATATATATATATATATATATTGAACAACATATTAAGGTGGCCGACTGTCATGTGTATGTCCTATGTATAGTCTTGGTCTATAACCATTTAATAAATATACTTAGCAAAATTACTGCTACATATGCAACCCTTATAGACAATGTATTTGCTTCTGAATCTAAATACAAGATTGGTAGTAGCCTATTGGTAAATAACATCAGTGATCATCTTCCGATCTTTGCTTTGTGCCAGTGTAATGTAAAATATAATGTAAACGAACATTCTAACATGTATATTCGTCATCTTAGCGAATAAATCATCAATGCATTGAAATGTGACTTAATGCAAAATTCTTGGCATTTTGCTATCGGTAGCAAAAATGCAAAGATAGCATATGACAACTTTCTCCATGATTTTACTCAAACGTACAATTATATTATTAACTCCAGTTAATGAAGAGGAATTTATCCGAGCTGTGAACGTTTAGGAAAGTAAAACGTCCACAGATTAAGAAGACACAAGTATGCATTTGGTCAAAACAGTATTAACTGCACTGCAAAACCTGGAGTATTCCCGGAGAAAATGAAAATAGCTAAAGTTATCCCAGTCTTTAAGTCTGGGGAAAAGTAATCGTAAATAATAATTATAAACCTATTTCACTGCTACCACATTTCTCTAAACTATTAGAAAAAAATTAAATTCTCGCTTATATTATTTTATTACCAAACACAACTTGATAAGCCTGAGCCAATACAGATTTCTACAAAATATGTAAATGTGTCATGCACTAATATATATATATATATATATATATATATATATATATATATATATATATATATATATATATATATATATATATATATATATATATATATATATATATATATATATATATATATAATTGATGGAAGAACCCAATCAATGGATTCTAACAAATATATGCTATTAGTGTGTTTATCGATTTAAAAAAGGAATTTCACACGGTTAATCATCAACTATTATGTAAACAATTACATTTTTGGGCTTCCGCGATGTGACGTTTAAGTGATTAAATATTTATCTGAAAACAGTAAACAATTTGTGTATATTGAAACATGCATGTCTGATGTGCGCAAAATTGCATCTGGTGTCCATCAAGTTTCGATTGTTGGCCCCAAACTCTTTATTCTGTACGTTAATGATATACGTAACAAATCTAAACTGGTAAAATATGTCCTCTTTGCTGACGATGCTAATATTTTACAAGTAACAATAACAATAGACGAAATGAAAAAACAATTAACAAGCTGGACAAAATATATACGTAGTTTGCAGTAAATGAGTTAATACTGAAATATCTAAAACTAATTATATGTTATTTAGAAATCGTATGCTCAGAAAATGTGTTAATATAAAATACGAAATGTTAATATCGAAAGAGTAAGAATAAGTGTTTTGGTGTGTTTATTTATGATCTACTAAAGTGGAATGTTCATATTAAACACGTACAGTCAAAACGTGCAGCTATAATGTATAAATGCAATAATCTGCATGACACGAATAGTATGTGTATTTTATATAATTCCACTTTTGTCGTATTTAAATTAATGTGCAGAAATTCGGGGAAACACGTATTCGTATTTTATTAAAAGCGTCATTCGCATTATGTATTGTGCAAAACGGCTGGATCATACGAACTCACTTTTCCACAATTACATCTTTTAAAATTCCAAAATATCATACAACTGAAAACGTTACTATTTATGTACAAAGCTTACTGTCGCGGTTTGCCATCAACTATTCAATGTTTGTTTACTAGAAGAGAAGTAACATACTCAATGCGAGCTAATCATGACTTAGAACGACGAAGTGTCTGTTCCTCCATGCGATCTATGTCTCTCTGTGTCAATGGAGTGTGATTATGGATTTATCTAAGTGATCATTTAACAACTACTAATAATTTGCATTTAAACGTAAATTCAATAACCTTTTATTTGATAAATATATGTTTGTGTAAATCTAACTCAAATTATTAACATACTGAATTATGCCATTGTGGTAACTACCACATATGGTAACGTGCATTTATCATATATTTTAAACATTGAAAATGGATATTTTTAATAATATTATATCAATTATGATGGATAGGCTCTCATTCAGGTAGAAGAATAGCATATGCAATAGTCGTAATCCCAATGCCTTAATATACATGTCAGGGGTAAATCTACACAAAAGTCAACTACTTTGTATTTACCCACTATAAACATGTTATACTCTCATGCAGTATAGCTAAATTTGTTTTTGTCTTGTATGTACTATTGCCAATGCTTTGAATTAAATAATTGCAACGATTAAATCAACACAAAAGTTATATTGTTGATTGAAACTACGTTCATTATACCAACAGTAAACACAAATAATATTTTTTGTTGGTAAAAGAACGTCAATAAAACCGAAACTATTATAATTTAGACATTATATATGTGGCGCTCTCGTGAATAAGCAGGATAACTTCTGTTGTAGAATTATTACAGAAAATTGTCTCGGAAGTGTTATTTCAAGATAACAACCCTCAATTTCTCTCCGGCATTTAATGATTTGTTCTATGTATGCAGAGATGAATAATAAATGAACATATCGACCAACTTTCACTGAAACGGCATTATTAATTGTGGGTCAAATATGGGTTTTGATAACAACTGTGCTATTTTTGCTGCTGTTACTATGTTAGATATTTTTAAAATGTCCACAGGACCCCCCAACTTTTTTGCCTTTTTATAGAGAGAAATAATAAATGAAAATGTCTGCAACGTTTTACTGAGGTGACATTACTACATGTGGGTCAACTATTGAAAACATATTGTCGAATTTGAGAGTTATCATATCAAATTGCAATATTCCTGCAAGGTTTATTTGAATAGTAAATAAATCTAGTGCCATGCCTTATTATCAGCAGAGCACAGACACATTGATTTTCTAATTTTGTTGATGATGTATCCTTCACTATGTCAAATATCTGCACGAGAATCCCAGCTTTTTGTATAGAGATAGAAAATAAATGAACTTTAGCCACATTTTACTAAAGTGACACTACTCCCTGTGGGTCAAATATTGAATATTGTCAAAATTGATAGTACAGGCTACTTGCAGAGGAGGTTGGCAGGCACCGTGCATGCGCGAAAATCGGGTCATTTTAGAGATCGCTGGAAGTTGCGAGCCAGTCTGTTTACAGCGTTCGACGGCGAAGGGAAAGCTCCATCGGCGTCCGCTTCCATTACATAAACTCAAACTAATCACTTGCCTGATGTGGTTACATCACTTGTACGTTATAATATTAAAACGTTTAACACTTTGTTGGTACTCTTTGCATTTGCCAATTTAAATAAATTAAATGCATTTCCCTTCTGGAAAACAAGCCTCCCCGAACCAGTGTTGTAGCAACGTTCTTTGTTTATTTTAAGCGAATTAAGCTTGCCTATTTTTATGTTAAGACTTGTATTACTCAAAATGGTAATTGCAGAGAAAGTAGTTGCATTGATTAACTAGCACAGTGAAACCAGATAACAGTTACGCACTATCCATTGCAGCCCCGTTAGAAAATGAACTATATACACAAATCAAAGTTATTAAATAAATAAGTACATACAATAATTGCAAATAATTCAATGTGAGGGAATCGTTATTATAAGTAAACGAATCTAGTATAGGTATGTAAACGAATGAATAACACAATGTTAATGCTTCGTTTACACATGCTGAATTCTGCCACTGCTTCATTAGTGCGTATACATATCTAGTCCGTTATTGTGCTGCATAAACTGGGCCATGTCGATCACTCAGTCTCAGTATTAAAATTGGACGTTTTTGGTCCATCGTTAACTCATTACTTGACCCAATACTCAGCATTGCTTCATTAATTCAAAACTGCTTTCAGTTGTATGTGGTTCCATACATCCATGTGATGCATTTTCCATAATTATTGAGGTTCATGGTGATGCGAATGATTTCACCATATATTTGATACCGCATGAAAACAAACATGATGGTTAGAACAATTATATCAACTTAGTATCCAAGTGGATGATAACAATAATTGCATTTCTCATAACATAGAATATGTTTAAATGGATGTTTCGTGTATGGCTACAAACAAAATACGAAACTGAGACATCAAAGTTTGCACTTCTTTGTTATTACTAACATTAAAGTTTGTAAGTTCAATTTCTTTTAATATTGAAGTATTATATTGGTGTCAATATTGAAATGTAAATGTATTATTCCAAGGGCCAGAACATCATTTAGTATTGTCATGAGGTCAGCCTGTGACTTGACTAAAATTATTATCCTATTTCGACATGGAATTTATAATTAAAATTTATATTTGTTATGTGAAATTGGAATTGACATGCTGTAATTGATGTGTAATTATAATTGTTATAGCAATAATGTAACTGACCCCTACTCTGATAACAATGACATGATATGAATTGACACAAACCATCATATGCAATGATGTGTCTGAATTGACGACTCAACTAGAGTAGTTTTATTTATATGACATGAAAAACATTGAACTTCTGGGATTAGCTTAGCTTGTCAAAGTTCTTATAATATAACATCTATGGTTGTTTGCAGCATTCTATTGAAAACTGTAACTGTCGGCTTGTTATATAAAACTCTTTCAGAAGGATGTGATTCAACTGCTTAATTAAATGTCAGATGACATATCCCATTTACATTAATTATTACAGGGGAATAGTATGCATGTGTATGACATATCCCATTTACATTAATTATTACAGGGGAATAGTATGCATGTGTATGCTTTATGCAATGTAGTAGTCATACATTCATAGCATGCACCAATTACACAAGAGCCCGTCAAACTTGCCAAGTAGGCGGAACTTAACATGTAAACATCTACAGCCCATGACACGAGACTGCCAACCTCCTCTGCACACAAGGTCGACTACCAGTAGTAAACCTCCAGCGTGCTCAAACTCTGCTTCATCTGAGCATTTAAGTCAGACTTGTGCGGGGTGGGTTAACATGATAAAAGTCTTACATGCCACTTTTCATTTCGAAAGTAAGTAAAGAGAGTGTGGTAATTCAGCATCCGTCCTAAGTGACCAGTTGAGTACTGAAATGAGGATTATTGCGGTTCCATTAAGGAGCGTCTATTCTTCACAGTTGCTTTTAATAAATCTTGCGGCGTTCTTTTGAATAACATTGTAATATTGGTCAATATATTAATACTTTCCAGTGTATAAAGTGTTGTCTGGGTGGAAATTTGAATGACACGAAATTCAGCCACGTTGTATACTGTTGGGAAACTGGACACCCATTTTAAGAGTTTGGAATCGCCAAAGATGTATTTTCAGTCAGCCAGAGCTGACAGGAATCGCTTGGTGCATACTCGAATTGTTGCGTGTATCCAATAACGAGATTGACTTACCCGGTTTTACAAAAAACGATGTTAACAACATGATTAACGCACTCTGCACTTGTTTTATTCAATTGTACCTAAACGATTGCGTACGAATAAATGATATACACACACTTGGTAGCTCTATTATACTACTATACATATTGCTTACAAAACTGCTAGCACTCAGCTTCAAAATCGTTTTAAAGGTCATATCAGAATGTAAAATAGGCATGTTGGTGTATTGAATTTATTATTAAAAAAACACTTGAAGCAATAAAATAATAACTTAGTTATGTATCATCGCTCACCACCACTCATACGCTGTCTGCACATTCCAGCTTGGGAAAAGGTAATGAAATACGGCGGTTTTTTTACAAGCAGAGTGTTTAGTAATTTACACATACCAAAATTTACTATGCACTGTTGCCCACTGTTGTGCATGGTCTCTGTATTTGTTGTGTCTTCATAATGGCGACGTTGAGGTGGGGCCGACTATGACCCGAGACCAAATCTCCGAGTCCGACTAAAATAGTCACCCCATCAGTACGGACACAGTAGGAGCGAAAGTATGCACGTACGTACCAACGCACGCAAGCACGCACACAAACGTTCAAGTCATCACGCTGATTTTCGAAACTTAGACGATTTCGTGGTTCGAAAAAAATCTTTAAATGATAATCATGTCAAGCTGTGCGTGTGCGTGTGCGTGTGCGTGTGCGTGTGCGTGTGCGTGTGCGTGTGCGTGTGCGTGTGCGTGTGCGTGTGCGTGTGCGTGTGCGTGTGCGTGTGCGTGTGCGTGTGCGTGTGCGTGTGCGTGTGCGTGTGCGTGTGCGTGTGCGTGTGCGTGTGCGTGTGCGTGTGCGTGTGCGTGTGCGTGTGCGTGTGCGTGTGCGTGTGCGTGTGCGTGTGCGTGTGCGTGTGCGTGCGCGTGCGCGTGCGCGTGCGCGTGCGCGTGCGCGTGCGCGTGCGCGTGCGCGTGCGCGTGCGCGTGCGCGTGCGCGTGCGTGTGCGTGTGCGTGTGCGTGTGCGTGCGCGTGTGCGTGCGCGTGCGCGCTTGTGTGCGTGTGTGCGTGTGTGCGTGTGTGCATGTGTGCGTGTGTGTACAACTACGTAAATCCCAGTGGCAGGTAGTACTTACCTAGTGGGGGGTTGGCTAAATTGGTGATGTGTACTCCGTCGACAAAGGGTCTGTCCACCCCGAAGTCTACTCCCCACCAAGCTTCGTTACCTTTATCTGTGTGGAAGGGTGTTGTTTGGTCTCCGTCATTTCCACCCGAGGCTGGAAAAGCTGTGCCCCACTGTGAACTCATGAACGCTGGCTTGCTCAGTGCAACGTTCATTTCACTTGTGACTAAAACATGCCAGAGGGATGACGTCACTCGATTGTGAAGCCCATAATATGACATCATGCTCTAGCATTTCTGGGGATTGCCGCTGAACTACGCACTATAGCATTTCTCGAGTTTGCCGCTGAACTACATACGACAGCATTGTTGAGTGGCGTCATGACCGATACGTAGATACACCTTCACGATAAACTAATCGGATGAAATTTAATGGTTCAGCGGTAGCATGTTAACCTGCGACACAAGAAGCGCAGGTTCTATTCCCGTCTAGTGCATTCTGCTAACTGTTTTGCTGATATGGTCACACTTAGACAGGATGTTTTACATTTCAACAGAAAATAAGCATCCATCAATTAAAAAAACACTCCAGTCAGGGAAACTCCCATCAGCACATACATTATGTCGTTTCGAGGTAGCAACCCTTTTAACGTCAAATAAAAAACATTAAAATAATTATAATTGTTTTGCTTATATGGTCACACTTACACAGGATGTTTTACATTTCAACAGAAAATAAGCATCCATCAATTAAAAAAACACTCCAGTCAGGGAGACTCCCATCAGCACATACATTATGTCGTTTCGAGGTAGCAACCCTTTTAACTTCAAATAAAAAACATTAAAATAATTATAATTATATATATATATATATATATATACATGTATATATATATATATATATATATATATATATATATATATATATATATATATGTACCCACCATTTTAACGTCAAATTAAAAATATTAAAATAATTATAATTATATATACTATATATATATATATATACATATATATACATATATTTATATGTATACATATATATATATATACATATATATATATATATATATACATATATATATATATATATATATATATATATATATATATATGTACATATATTTATATGTATACATATATATATATATATACATATATATAAATATATATATATATATATATATATATATATATATATATATATATATATATACTATATCTACATATACATAATATATATATATAACATATATATATATATATATATATATATATATATATATTATATATATATGTGTGTGTTGTGTGTGTGTGTGTGTATGTGTGTCTTCACACTCAATCGCGTCTTCTGTTAGTATATTTGAGATGCATCATTAAAGAGAATGTACAATTATTACCATTGGTTAACTTTATGACAGGTTCACTGAATATTGCCGATATTGCAAACACTGCATTTATTATTACCTGTTCTAACCTCGGTTGGTTAGAACTAGTATCATATGTAAGGTGTACGGCATATATACGAGATCGCTTCACTATGTTTCAAGACGATCATAAATGTCCACATTCGAAGGTGAAATATAACGCTTTTCACGCGATGATGTATTGATCTGTCATTGTCATAATACAATGTCTAAAGATAACATGCTGCAGCAATTCAGCCGTAAACATGACGTAAGTCGACATCTTTGTTAGTGTACTTGTACTTTTAGATTAAGACATTCATAATATTTGGGCATTCTACTTTTAGCACATGAAGAACACACACACACACAAATTACTAAGATAACAAGTGAATAGCCTATTCTTAACCGGCTCTGAATAGGACTACAAAGTAAGTAACATTTTGCACCTGCCACAAGAGCCCCTCTCTTTAGCCTTAATGCCAGCTTCATCATATAGATTATCGTTTATTATATGCCCAACTACATATAGGACTTTGTCACATTTAATGTTATTTTACCCTGCCTAATATTTGCCACATGAGTCGATTTCATTGTATCAAAAACATTACTTGCAATTTTTTACTGTTAAATATAATATCATTATCACACCATTTGTATGGCTAATATGGAGAAGGCTTTGCAACCCAGTGGCTGCCCTTAGCCAAAAAAATATATGGATTTAGTCTACCGAATAAAAAATAGAATAGAATAATTGTGTATAGAAATATAAAATACACAAATTACATATATAGTTTACGTCTACTTCAATTATATATATATATATATATATATATATATATATATATATATATATATATATATATATATATATACTTGCATATAAATCTACAGAATATATATATATATATATATATATATATATATATATATATATATATATATATATATATATATACTTGCATAGAAATCTACAGAATTTTATTTTTATTATTACTGTTTCTAACCTCGGTTGGTTAGAACTAGGATCATATGTAAGGTGTACGGCATATATACGAGATCGCTTCACTATGTTTCAAGACGGATCATAAATTGTCCACTAATATGGAGAAGGCTTTGCAACCCAGTGGCTGCCCTTAGCCAAAAAATATATGGGATTTAGTCTACCGAATAAAAAATAGAATAGAATAATTGTGTATAGAAAATATAAAATACCACAAATTACATATATAGTTTACGTCTACTTCAATTATATATATATATATATATATATATATATATATATATATATATATATATATATATATATATATATATATATATATATATATATATATGTATGTATAAATATATATATATATATATATATATATATATATATATATATATATATATATATATATATATATATATATATATATATATATATATATATATATATATATATATATATATATATATATGTATATATATATATATATATACTTGCATATAAATCTACAGAATATATATATATATATATATATATATATATATATATATATATATATATATATATATATATATATATATATATATATATACTTGCATAGAAATCTACATAATTATATTTAATTCTACAGAGCATATTGTATTATTGTTTAGAAATAGAATACCGCTTTTCTAAAAAATTCTACCGAATATATTAATCAAATTCTGTAGAATATTTCTGAATTCTACACTGCTGTGTCCGCAAAAATCCTATAGCATATTCAATAACAATTGTATGAATGTATATTTTCACGCGGTTACCGGCAGGCTTCCATGTGACGTCATCGGCGATACGGAAGCGCAAACGTCATCCGGTTTCCAATCATTCACCGTATGTTCACAGCGATAGCGAAGGTTTGGAAGAGAGCATCATAACTATTTGTTTTGCGACGTTAGGTTTAAATGCAAACAATAGTTTTAATAGAACAACTTGCAGTTGTTCTTACTGCTGCAATACAGACTGAAACGTAAGTCGACATCTTTGTTAATGCACATGTACATTTAGATTGAGACATTCAGAATATGTGGGCATTCTATTTGTAGCACATGAAGAACACAAACACAAATTACTAAGATGACAGGTGAATAATTATTCTTCACAGGCTCTGAATAGGAGTACAAATTAAGTAAAACATTGCACCTGCCACAAAATCCAATCTCTTTAGCCTTCATGCCAGCTTCATAATATAGATTATCGATTATTATATGCCCAAGATACGTATAGGACTTCATAACACTTAACGTTGTTTTACCCAGCCTAATATCTGCCACATGAGTTGATTTCATTGTATCAAATACATTACTTGCAATTTTTTGCTGTTAAATATAATATCATTATCACATCCATTTGTATGGCTAATATGAAGAAGGCTTTGTAAACCCCTGGCTGCACTTAGCACTTTGAGAAAGCTTGTTATGATCGCGACCCGGAGAAGATGGAAGCCCGTGGTTATTTTGGCGCATAAATATCGTTGAAAGAGTATGATGTGCCAACATTAATCCCAGTTGGGGAAGCTATGTTGATGTCATGAATCCGGCTGCGACAAAGGGATCGATGACTATATCGTTCGGTTCGAACCCAAGCAGATCAGTGCTGGAACACAGGTCAGAGAAGAACGGCGACAAACTAAAACGGCGACAGTCGTTGTAAAAACGGTGACACCCATTAGTCAAAAAGGCGACTGTTGTTAAAATACTACAACATATATAATACTCTTATTAAACTGTTACTTTGTTACTGCTTTTTGTGTCCATATATATATATATATATATATATATATATATATATATATATATAATAGCACAATTACAAAAAATGCACAATTATAAATTATACATATTGTGAATTGTTTAAAATCAGTTAAAATACGATATAACTGAAATAATTAATAATATAATATACACGTGTAAAACTTCCAAACATATATGCCAAAATAAATCCAAATATAGAGCAATCAGTACAGTAAAGTTTTGTTTTTGAACTAAGTGTTGATCTAAGAAAAAATGCCATTTCCAACGGTTTTACACGATGATAATTTAGTTCTGTCAGCCATTATAATATAATATAGGATGGTCTCCGTTTTGACTCGTAGTTTTCGACGCCCGTGTCGCTGCCAGTGTTCTATGGATTGATGGCATGGCACGCCATTGTTGTGGCGCGTACATTTAGCTCGATGATCGATGAGAACCGCGCCTTCTAGGCGTGGCTCTTGTCTTTGGATCTCATGCTTCGGGTTGTGTGTTGTTAACACCGCAAAGGTCTTCTCGTTAAGTCGTATTATCTGGTTACGTGTGCTTGGTTTACGAGGTGTGAACTGTGCTAATTGGCGCTGCTACTCTGGTTTCGCACCTTCCCACCAAGCGCTCATTGTCAGTACAACCATGACGCTGTCCAAATCTTTCTTACTATGCAAATACGCCATACCACTCGGGCCTCATCTCATTGCTTTCCTCGGTGGACAAGGTTTATTTACAGAGATTGGCTAATTAAGTCGCCTGCCAGCTAATTCCCCTTGATTGAGATATGAAGACTCAATGCACTCTTGAATGGTTATTAAATGGGTCACTTGATATGCTGCTATATTGTACTGTTAAGCATTAAACAATATTTAATAATAAACCATTGATATTCCATTTTGCACTTAGGTAAATATGCGAAGTTTCCCAGGCGCGGTCGACCGTAACAACTAGCCCCGTAAGCCGGCCAAGTTGTTACATCATAAGAGGCACGTTGTTACAGCAAAGAACGCGTGAATCGCAAAGCAAGTGTCACTCATACATGATAATGTTATTCCATCAATTGCACTGTTTACACTTATACATATTACACACAGTGTGCATAACAATGTAGGTGTTCACAGCTTCATATATTAAGCTATTAATCTCACATAACAAACACTGGAATGGAATATAAATCATTGCATGGAGTATGAAAGAGTGAATGGTAATATGTATGTAGTGCGATGTTTACTTGATTGAATGATAAACACAGGTACCTACTCACGAACACGCGCAGTCACATCCACATTTCAAAGAACCAAGCAATACTTGTCAATTGTTCAAATATGGCTGTACTATCAACATGTTATAATATTGAACACGATTGTCATCCAAGGCAATACACCCTGATAGAAAGTGGCAAGGAAGTCACTGCCTTATCTCGAGTACAATTTTTGTTTTTAAATGAAGTGTCACCCACCCTTCTGAGATATTTGGTAATTTTGCGTAACGCTGAAGCATTTACATTACTGGTCATAAACAAGTACGCTAGTCTTCCAAAGTGAAACAATGCGTTCACACGTCGTAGTTAAATAAATGTTAAATAAACACCTTGTAACAACTTGGCCTTGTATACAACTAGTCCCGGTCTCCCCTACTGGACATGGTAGATATGTTGTTTGATGCTTGGCATACATTTGTCCTTATCAGAAGTCTAAACAACTACTAAACCCTAAAGTTTGTTAATAAACACACGCACGTCTTGGCGTAAGCTGCCGTACCACACCACGTGTAAATATTCTCCATATTGTATGCATCATGTGATGAAATCCGAGCACCACCTTGGTTCACATCCGCTCATGGTGCTCAACCTACCGGCTCAAAAACACGCACCCCGGTAGTTACATTGCAGGCAACGCCTTGGTTGATGATGATACAGAACGCCGTATACTAAGATCAAGCAGACATTATGGATCAATGAACTCCACATTATGGAGGATTCGTACTGTTCAGCTGCATACCAATATATCGATGTACAAGGTTGTTGTGCTAATAGCAAATACTCCTGTATGGATGTGAAAACTTGGTCCCCCACATAAAACACATAAAACCATCGAAGCATTCCACCAAAGGTTCCTGGCGAACTTCAAGTGGCAGGTCGACGTAACACATGCATCTTCCCTACAGAGAGCCTAGTAGCCTAGCATACATGCATTGCTAGTAAAGGCATGTTGTGAGAATGACTGACAACAGGACTGCCTACACACGCCAACAAATCGATACCTATACGACAACCTTCACTCAGCTCGTGCGTTGTTGACAGAGACACAACTGCCACTATCAGGAGACTGATCCAGATGTACTGGTGCATAACAACAGCCGGTCTGTAACTTTGTTCTAGGCAAAGGCAAATGGCTGATGCATCGTGGTCATGTACCTAACGTACAGACATTCTTCAATACGGTGCAGCAGCACTTTTGTCACACGTAGGCTGTCTATTAAGCTTACCACGTTGCTTTCCCATTTGCTTCAACATGCTGGTCTCACCATTGGTTTAATCACCTTGTATTGCAGTAGTATGTCAACAAGTTTGTCACAAAAGTGTTTTTTTTTATTTGAAATTATGTTTCTGTCTGACTTCTTTAAAACAGTTTCAGTTTAAAGGAAATATGTACTGCTGTTAGGAGTTACAACACACCAACACTTCATATGTGTTCGATAAGTGTATTCTACGCTGACGTATAATAACTTGTTTTATCTTTCTTACCGCGCGCTGTGCTCATAAGTGCCGCCAGTATCAAAGCCTTGATCGTCTGACGCTGCATTGTGATACAATCTTTCTGATCACGGCTACTTCATTCGATGACGAATGATTTAGAGACGAACGATGCGCTGAGTCAGTCAACTACACTCTGTTCAATCGCAATCACTGTTTGTCAAATTTACCTGGATATATGACATCGATCGCTCACATAAATCATAAATGCTATATGTCCCATTAATGGGCCAAGGTAGAAACTACGGTGGCCGCTACATAGGTCGGGTCATATATTTCAATCGATTGAGGGCCAAAGTCCTATTTATGGCAAATTGGTCAGAGCATACTGACAAATAAAGCAAAACTTGCCATCGTTCTTTAAAGTGGGAGTAACACAGGACGCCGTCTTATCCTTACGTACCCCGTAACTTATTATTTAAATGAGGACGGGTGTGGTTATGTCAGAGCTGCCTCTCAGTAGGTTTTACACGCACTCGGTTAATTGCTGCATAATAACTATTTGTACAATTTATCAGCTGTACGCGGCGATTTAATGATGAATTAATCAAACACGATTCAATCTTGTGTAACCATTATGCAATTCAGGATAAATATAATTAGTTTTCGTAAGTTGAACCTGTCGTAAAAACAAGTTGTTGTTTCATAAGCAAACATTTAAATGTCCAAATATTTACACCTGATGAGATATATAACCACCATTCAAGTACCAATATCTTCTTTATGAACTGTAAGTATCTACATTTTAGGAAAAACTCTAAACCACTCAACCAACAATAATTCATAATATTACCCGAAACCGCTTCGGTAGCTGCCACAACAAAAGTTTCGATGTGTTTAATGTGGTAGTCGTATAATGTGGTCGTGGCGACACTTCCAGTTTTGAGTAATATTTTTGCAGTGTTCCTGATCTGACCATGACACTATTTGATTATATTTGTTATTCTTCATTGTCGTTGTATATATTTTTTATCATCTTACAATAATTCATGAGTTCCCGTTCCATGTTATTTAAAAGTTACATGAGACTGCCTTGTTGGACCATAATTTGTACAGGCGGTTTATTAATGAATTTGTGGATTCTGCCTGACAGGGAATCCCAAGGCTCACTCACTATGACTGAGAGGGAAAGCATGTTTTTTATTTATAATATCAATAAAAAATATATACGATACAATTGCTTACCCAAAGATCAAATATTATTTGATCTTTGGATAAGCACTTGTACCGTATGACCTCTATTCAGCAGTGGATCCAGGGGTTATTAGGGGACTCAAGACCCCCCTAGGCCATGGAGGGGGCTTTTAGACCATATGTGTTCGTTGCAAATATTACGATAAAAAACGTATATAGGCCTTCATCGTAACTAGTGTCAATGTAAAGACTGAAGTATTAGCAACTAATTGTAACCATTCTATTAATAGAACGATACATGTGTCGTCCTATTAATAGAACGATACATGTTTCGCTCCCTACACCCACCCTTAAGTAGAATGACACATGATTAAGACTGGCTGAGACCCCGCCCTCCCACACCCGCCAACAAGCGTAGATCGGCCACTCTCTATTCCCTCTCCTGAAAGATGCTTCATCCCATTTTAAAAGTTTACGTGAGGATTCATTGTCGTATACATTGTGCAGCATTTAAAAAACTTCAGTCATATCTCCTCATAAACGTTTTATGATAATGAGTGTAGTTTCAGTGAGATTAGTCTGCGAATTATTGTTTCCATCTTTTTTGCTTTTATTACAATTTGATTAATAAAATCGAACCCGGAATTATTGCACAAGTCTCTTTGTTCCACTTTGATTAGTTTCCATTCACTGCCACCTTTTATTTGTGAGAAATGCTTCTATCCAACTTATTATTTCCTTCCTAATGTTGAAGCTATCCAATTTATTTATTAACCTTTTATGTGGTACAGTGTCAAAAACTTTTTGGAAGTCCATATAAATGACATCTGTATAATTACCATTATCGAGTCCCAAGGTCCAATTATCTCAAACTTTGAGTTGGAGGAATGTTGAACGCCCTTGTATGAAACTATATTGTTTTGGGCTAAATATACCATTTTCCATCATATATTTGAAAATATGGTTTCTATCTATTCTATCGATGAATTTGCAACGTAAACTTGTAAGGCTTACTGGACGATAATTGCTTGCTAATGCCTTGTTTCCTTTTTATAAATTGCTTTCCCATTCTTTCCAATCGTTTGGAATACTAGCTGTACTATCGACGTTTCAAATATTACCCGGAATGGGTGACATCGATTTCGATCGTTCCCCCAATGGCCAGGCTCCTATCTCATCTGGACCTGGGGCTTGCTTATTTTTATGTGTTTTAAATCCAGTAATATTTTATTTTCAGTTATTGTTAACTCTTCCATCATTGTTTTAGTATTCACTCTAGGTGTAGATTGTATTTCCATGGTTCTTTTGTTGTAAATACGCTAGCGAAGTAGGTTGGAAGAATATTTGTTTTTTTCCCCATCATCTGATGTTGTTTGATATTTATTTGATCTACATTTAATTTTCCAATTCCTGGTTTCATTGTAGTTTTGGATTGATAATATTACCAGAAGGCGTTTGGGTTCACAAATGGATTAAGTATGCACTAAACTGCACTAATGACTATAATCCAGCATCTTATTAATTAGTTGATGGACCTGTACTAGATTCGTTTACCTATAATAAAGATCCTCATAATGTTTTTTTTTTGTAATTACTTTCTGTACAATTTAGTTATTCTAAATTTATTATCTAACGAGATTGTATTGCATAGGAGAGACGGGTTGATTGCGTCACAAATGTATTCAAATACGATTATTGTTAACATTTGAGTGTGATTACAAGCATGATTACTTAAAAACTGAGTGGTATTGATTTTGATTACTTATGCATGTAATCATGATTACAATCGTGATTACATTCAAAAATATAATTGATATAATAAAAATTGTCATGGTGTCATTGTAATCATTGTTACTGCAGAAGAAATCAAAGCCTGTTTGCATTGTTGTGGGACTTGGGAAACAGACATTTGTAATTGCAATTGTAATCATGATTAGGATTATGTTGTCAATATAATCGATTAAGATTACTTTGGCCATGTAATCGAAAACGATTACATGGCCTATCTGACCAATATAATTCAGTTCGAGTATAATTACTCGAATACCCCATATATGTTGAATAGTACATAATTATTGACTAGTTCCACGATGTGTCATTTAAACAATGCATGGCAATGACAATTTTGAGCGTTACAAGTCTTGATTTATAAGTCATATGAAAGTATGCAAGCTTCACCTGAGATTATGAATACCATACACAGTTATTGTGCCTACGTTTTAAGTCATGCAAAACAAATTAGGCTTAATACAATGACTTGTGTTATGTTATTCAATTACTTTGTGATTGGTTCATTGTCTAATCCAAATATAATCATCTATGGAAGTATGTAATATTTATAGAGTGTCCCTTAAAATATGTAAAGGGTATATATTAGTGGAGCAGCTTTACTCAATATTACACACATATTAGGAATACATATTAGGAATATGTATTTGCTAAGGAAACATATAATCATGTATACGTGGGTCTGACGGTGGAGGGGGGTATGTATGCAATACATTTATACCCGAGTTGCCTAAAGTCTTGCACCTTGTCATTTACACATCAAACATTTCCACTGAATGAAGACATGTCAATTAGGTGTATACATAATTGTTACTGCCAGTTTAGCATAAACTCTGATTAAATGCCAAGGAGATAAACGCTAGTGGACCATGGCGCAATACTGAGTTATCACGGAATTGGGCGACACGCGACTATAATAGATGTCCGAACGTGAAATGCATGTTAATTTCATTTTAATCAACTGACAAAAAGCGGAGGGTACCAATAACCAAAAAAGAAAAAGACAACGGCAAAGCTGATATCTCCGGCTTCGGCTTCTTTGCTACGACCTTTCCGACTTTCGATCCTGAACAAGCATAACGATTACAACAGTTTGATTGATGTGTAATTAATTAATCATTATATTGCCGCATACAAGTTAGACATTTTACAAATTGTTAAAATGCAGCAATTAAACAAGTGTTTATAAAACATACCGAGTGGGCGGAGCTTAACACGTAAATACCATGCGCACGTGACATCTGACACCCAAAATAAATAGATAGAGAGATTGTCACTAGAGTGACAGTGACTGGGTTAGTGCCACTTCAACCACAGCTCAACTAACGCCTCTTTGGCCTTGCGTGGTCAACTTACCCCGTTTGGACAATTCAGGTTTTTTATTAACTTATCATTATTGCGCGAAGTGACTGTGGTGACAAATGGTATGTTCAGTCATTGGGATGTACCAAGTTACTGTCGCTGCTGTTGTTTCCTGGGAAATGTGGGTGACTCAACCAGCCCAGTGGCTCAACTAACGCTGCCTTCCCTATCAATTTAACAACAATGGAATGACTGATTTGGATACGAATGATGTGCTGTGACAGACAACTCTGTTCCATCGCACCAACTGTTTATACAAATTACCTGGCGATATGACACCGATGGCTGACATCATGAATTCACGATTAACCTCATCGTATATTATTTAAGTCTCACTAATGGGACAACGTGGAACCAACGGTTATTGAGTTCAGTACAAATGTCGAGTCGTAGATGCGACACACCAATACAAAAATGAGTGTCAGTTGATTGCCTGGTGTTTGATCAATGTTTGACGAAAACCACATGTTTTAATAACGTATTTCCAACATAACGATAATTATCATCTAATCAGCCATGCAAATAATACAGGTTATACAAATAGTGGCAATATCCATTACAGACGTACTTATGTTCCGATGAACTCTGAAGATATTTTTTTCACATAGGCTCTACGGATAAGTTTACAGTGACGATGGAGATGTTTGCATGCTTTTAAACGTATATGCACTGTTGCCGTATGATCCGTAGTTCCACACGTGAAGCGTTTATGGACTGCAGTTTGTGCATGACAATATATTAGTTATGATGTTTTGCTTGCTTAGAATGCACACACAATCGTAGAACTGGGACTTAAGTTGTTGTGTTGTCAGTTATAATTACCAGGTAGTGTTATGTGCATTAAAAAAAATTCCTTCCTAATTGTATCTAGTCCGTCTTGAATCAGGTTCGTTGATGTTCAAATACGCTTTGTGTGAGTATTTATGTAACATGTGCATTCGATTTAATATTTTCTGCTGATTTATGACCAGAATCATTAACAAATAATATAACAATTTGATGATTCAAAACTAAATAATATATTTCTACAAACGAGCTAGAATGGACACATAGAATGGACACCCATTAGTCAAAAAGGCGACTGTTGTTAAAATACTACAAAATATATAATACTCTTATTAAAATGTTACTTTGTTACTGCTTTTTGTGTCCATATATTTATGTATATATGTATATATGTATATATATATATATATATATATATATATATATATATATATATATATATATATATATATATATATATATATATATATATATATATATATATATACATAATAGCACAATTTAAAAAAAGGCACAATTATAAATTATATATATTGTGAATTGTTTAAAATCAGTTAATATACGATCTAACTGAAATAATTAATAATATAATATACACGTGTAAAACTTCCAAACATATATGCCAAAATAAATCCAAATATAGAGCAATCACGACAATACAGTTTTGTTTTTGAACTAAGTGTTGATCTAAGAAAAAATGCATTTCCAACGGTTTTACACGATGATAATTTAGTTGTGTCAGCCATTATAACATAATATAAGATGGTCTCCGTTTTGACTCGTAGTAATAAACCAAACACGTGTACGTCACATTTACGCCGTGGTTTTCGATGCCCGTGTCGCTGACAGTGTTTTATGGATTGATGGCATGGCACGCCATTGTTGTGGCGCGTACATTTAGCTCGATGATCGATGAGAACCGCGCCTTCTAGGCGTGGCTCTTGTCTTTGGATAGCGTGCTTCGGGTTGTGTGTTGTTAACACCGCAGAGGTCTTCTCGTTGAGTCGTATTATCTGGTTACGTGTGCTTGGTTTACGAGGTGTGAACTGTGCTAATTGGCGCTGCTACTCTGGTTTAGCAGCTTCCCACCAAGCGCTCATTGTCAGTACAACCATAACGCTTTCCAAATCTTTCTTACTAAGCAAATACGCCATACCACTCGGGCCTCATCTCATTGCTTTCCTCGGTCGACAAGGTTTATTTACAGAGATTGGCTAATTAAGTCGCCTGCCAGCTAATTCCCTTTGATGGAGATATGAAGACTCAATGGAATGCACTCTTGAATGGTTATTAAATGGGTCACTTGATATGTTGCTATACTGTACTGTTAAGCGTTAAACAATATTTAATAATAAACCATTGATATTCCATTTTGCATTTAGGTAAATATGCGAAGTTTCCCAGGCACGGTCGACTGTAACAACTGGGCCCGTAAGCCGGCCATGTTGTTACATCATAAGAGGCACGTTGTTACAGCAAAGAACGCGTGAATCGCAAAGCAAGTGTCACTCATACATGATAATGTTATTCCATTAATTGCACTATTTACACTTATACATATTACTCACAGTGTGAATAACAATGCAGGTGTTCACAGCTTCATATATTAAGCTATTAATCTCACATAACAAACACTGGAATGGAATATAAATCATTGAATGGAGTATAAAACAGTGAATGGCAATATGTATGTAATGCGATGTTTATTGATTGAATGATAAACACACGCACCTACTAACGAACACGCGCAGTCACATCCACATTTCAAAGAACCGAGCAGTATTTGTTAATTGCTCAAATAGGGTTGTACTATCAACATTTTATAATATTGAACAAGATTGTCATCCAAGGCAACACACCCTGATGGCAAGTGGCAAGGAAGTCACTGCCTTATCTAGAGTACAATTTTTGTTTTTCAATTATGTGTAACCCGCCCTTCTAAGATATTTGGTAATTTTGCGTAACCCTGAAGCATTTACATTACTGGTCATAAACCAGTACGCTAGTCTTCAAAAGTGAAACAATGCGTTCCCACGTCGTAGTTAAATAAATGTTAAATAAACACCTTGTAACAACTTGGACCTGTAATAAACTAGTCCCAGCCTCCCCTACTGGACATGGTAGATATGTTGTTTGATGCTTGTCATACTTTTGGCCTTACCAGAAGTCTAAAGAACTAAGGTCCTATATTAAACCATAAAGTGTTTTAATACACACAAGCACGTGTTGGCGTAAGCTGCCGTACCACACCACGTGTAAAGATTCTCCATATTGTATGCATCATGTGATTAAATCCGAGCACCACCTTGGTTCACATCCGCTCATGGTGCTCAACCTACCGGCTCAAAAACACCCACCCCGGTAGTTACATTGCAGGCAACGCCTTGGTTGATGATGATACAGAACGCCCTATACTAAGATCAAGCAGACATTATGGATCAATGAACTCCAGATTATGGAGGATTCGTACTGTTCAGCTGCATACCAATATATCGATGTACAAGGTTGTTGTGCTAATAGCAAATACTCCTGTATGGATGTGAAAACTTGGTCCCCCACATAAAACACATAAAACCATCGAAGCATTCCACCAAAGGTTCCTGGCGAACTTCAAGAGGCAGGTCGACGTAACACATGCATCTGCCCTACAGAGAGCCTAGTAACCTAGCATACATGCATTGCTAGTAAAGGCATGTTGTGAGAATGACTGACAACAGGACTGCCTACACACGCCAACAAATCGATACCTATACGACAACCTTCACTCAGCTCGTGCGTTGTTGACAGAGACACAACTGCCACTATCAGGAGACTGTTCCAGATGTACTGGTGCATAACAACAGCCGGTCTGTAACTTTGTTCTAGGCAAAGGCAAATGGCTGATGCATCGTGGTCATGTACCTAACGTACAGACATTCTTCAATACGGTGCAGCAGCACTTTTGTCACACGTAGGCTGTCTATTAAGCTTACCACGTTGCTTTCCCATTTGCTTCAACATGCTGGTCTCACCATTGGTTTAATCACCTTGTATTGCAGTAGTATGTCAACAAGTTTGTCACAAAAGTGTTTTTTTTTATTTGAAATTATGTTTCTGTCTGACTTCTTTAAAACAGTTTCAGTTTAAAGGAAATATGTACTGCTGTTAGGAGTTACAACACACCAACACTTCATATGTGTTCGATAAGTGTATTCTACGCTGACGTATAATAACTTGTTTTATCTTTCTTACCGCGCGCTGTGCTCATAAGTGCCGTCAGTATCAAAGCCTTGATCCTCTGACGCTGCATTGTGATACAATCTTTCTGACCACGGCTACTTCATTCGATGACGAATGACTGATTTTGAGACGAATGATGCTCTGAATTAGTCAACTACACTCTGTTCAATCGCAATCACTGTTTGTCAAATTTACCTGGCGATATGACATAGATTGCTCACATAAATCATAAATGTTATATGTCCCATTAATGGGCCAAGGTAGAAACAACGGTGGCCGCTGCACTGGTCGGGTCATATATGTCAATCGATTGAGGACCAAAGTCCTATTTATGGCAAATTGGTCAGAGCATACTGACAAATAAAACAAAACTCGCCATCGTTCTTTAAAGTGGCAGTAACACAGGAAGCTGTCTTATCCTTACATACCCCGTAACTTATTATTTAAATGAGGACGGGATGTGGTTATCTCAGAGCTGCCGTGTGTACTTGAAGTTTACAGTGTTACGCTCCGCCCTCTCAGTAGGTTTTACACGCACTCGGTTAATTGCTGCATAATAACTATTTGTACAATTTCTCAGCTGTACGCGGCGATTTAATGATGAATTAATCACACACAATTCAATCTTGTGTAACCATTATGCAATTCAGGATAAGTATAATTAGTTTTCGTAAGTTGAACCTGTCGTAAAAACAAGTTGTTGTTTCATAAGCAAACATTTAAATGTCCAAATACTTACACCTTATGAGATATATAACCACCATTCAAGTATCAATATCTTCTCTATGAACTGTAAGTATCTACATTTTAGGAAAACTCTAAACCACTCAACCGTGTTCTTGAATGTGTAGCAATGTTTTAATAATTCATAATATTACCCAAAACCGGTTCGGTAGCTGCCACAACAAAAGTTTCGATGTTTTTAATGCGGCAGTCGTGTAATGTGATCGTGGCGATACTGCCAGTTTTGAGTAATATTTCTGCAGTGTTCCTGACCTGACCATGACACTATTTTTATTATATTTGTTATTCCTCATTGTCGTTGTATATATTTTCTTCATCATCTTATAATAATTCATGAGTTCCCGTTCCATGCTATTTCAAAGTTACATGAGACTGCCTGGTTGGACCAAAATTTGTCCAGGCGGTTTATTAATGAATTTGTGGATTCTGTCTGACAGGGAATCCCAAGGCTCACTCACTATGATTGAGAGGGAAAGCATGTTTTTTATTTATAATATAAATAAAAAATATATACGATACAATTGCTTATCCAAAGATCAAATATTATTTGATCTTTGGATAAGCACTTGTACCGTGTGACCTCTATTCAGCAGTGGATCCAGGGGTTCTTAGTGGACTCAAGCCCCCCCCCCAGGCCATGGAGGGGGCTTTTAGACCACTTGTGTTCGTTGCAAGTATTACGATAAAAAAACGTATATAGGCCTACATCGTAACTAATGTCAATGTAAAGACTGAAGTATTAGCAGCAGGCTAATTGTAACCCTTATATTAATAGAACGATACATGTGTCGTTCTATTAATAGAAAAATACGTGTTTCGTTCTATTAATAGAACGATGCATGTGTCGTTCCCTACACCCACCCTTAAGTACAATGACACATGATTAGGACTGACTGAGACCCCCCCGCCAACAAGCGTAGATCGGCCCCTCTCTAATCCCTCTCCTGAAAGATGCTTCCATTTATATTGTGATTGGTTCATTGTCTAATCCAAATATGATCATCTATGTAAGTATGTAATATTTATAGAGTGTCACTTAATATATATAAAATATATAAAGGGTATATATTAGTGGAGCAGCTTTACACAATATTGCACATATATTAGGAATATATATATATGCCAAGGAAACATATAATCTTGTATACGTGAGTCTGACGGAGGGGTGTATGTATGCAACACATTTATACCCGAGTTGCCTAAAGTCTTGCACCTTGTCATTTACACATCAAACATTTCCACTGAATGAAGACATGTCAATTAGGTGTATACATAATTGTTACTGCCAGTTTAGCATAAACTCTGATTAAATGCCAAGGAGATAAACGCTCGTGGACCATGCTGCAATACTGAGTTGTCGCGGAATTGGGCGACACGCGACTATAATAGAAGCCCGGGAAATGCATGTAAATTTCGTTTTAATCAACTGACAAAAAGCGGAGGGTACCAATAACTAAAAAAGAAAAAGACAACGGGAAAGATGATATCTTCGGCTTCTTTGCTACGATCTTTCCGACTTTCGATCCTGAACAATCATAACGATTAAAACAGTTTGATTGATGTGTAATTAATTAATCATTATATTGCCGCATGCAAGTTATACATTTTACAAATTTATAAATGCAGCAATTAAACAAGTGTTTATAAATCATACCGAGTGGGCGGAGTTTAACATGTAAATACCATGCGCACGTGACATCTGACACACAAAATAAATAGTTAGAGAGATTGTCACTAGAGTGAGAGTGACTGGGTTAGTGCCACTTCAACCACAGCCCAACTAACGCTCCCTTTGGCCTTGCGTGGTTAACTTACCCCGTTTGGACAATTCAGGTTTTTGTATTAACTTCTCATTAATTCGCGAAGTGATTGTGGTGACAAATGGTATGTTCAGTCACTGGGTTGTACCAAGTTATTGTCGCTGCTGTTGTTTCCTGGGAAATATGGGTGACTCAACCAGCCCAGTGGCTCAACTAACGCTGCCTTCCCTATCAATTTAATAACAATCGAATGACTGATTTGGATACGAATGATGTGCTGTGACAGACAACTCTGTTCCATCGCACCAACTGTTTATACAAATTACCTGGCGATATGACACCGATGGCTGACATCATGAATTCATAATTGACCTCATCGTATATTATTCAAGTCTCACTAATGGGACAACGTGGAACCAACGGTTATTGAGTTCAGTACAAATGTCGAGTCATAGATGCGACACAACAATACAGAAATGAGTGTCAGTTGATTTCCTGGTGTTTGATCAATGTTTGACCAAAACCACATGTTTTAAAAAAGTATTTCCAACATAACGACAATTATCACCTAATCAGCCATGCAAATAATACAGGTCATACAAATAGTGGCAATATCCATTACAGACGTACTTATGTTCCGATGAACTGTGAAGCTATGTTTTTCACATAGGCTCTACGGATATACAATCAACAATATATTAGTTATTATGTTTTGCTTGCTTAGATGTATATAATGCACACGCAATCGTAGAACTGGGACTTAAGTTGTTGTGATGTCAGTTATAATTACCAGGTAGTGTTATGTGCATTAAAAAAAAATCCTTCCTATTTGTATCTAGCCCGTCGTGAATCAGGTTCGTTGATGTTCAAATACGTTTTGTGTGAGTATTTATGTAACATATGCAATCGATTTAATATTTTCTACATATTTATGACCAGAATCATTAACAAATAATATAACAATTTGATGATTCAAAACTAAATAATATATTTCTACAAATGAGCTAGTATGGACACATAGAATGGACACCCATTAGTCAAAAAGGCGACTGTTGTTAAAATACTACAAAATATATAATACTCTTATTAAAATGTTACTTTGTTACTGCTTTTTGTGTCCATATATTTATGTATGTATGTATGTATGTATATATATATATATATATATATATATATATATATATATATATATATATATATATATATATATATATATATATATATATACTTATATATATATATGTATGTATGTATGTATATATATATATATATATATATATATATATATATATATATATATATATATATATATATATATATATATATATATATATATATATATATATATATATTTATATATATATATAATAGCACAATTTATAAAAAAGGCACAATTATCAATTATATATATTGTGAATTGTTTAAAATCAGTTAATATACGATCTAACTGAAATAATTAATAAAATAATATACACGTGTAAAACTTCCAAACATATATGCCAAAATAAATCCAAATATAGAGCAATCACGACAATAAAGTTTTGTTTTTGAACTAAGTGTTGATCTAAGAAAAGCTGCCATTTCCAACGGTTTTACACGATGATAATTTAGTTCTCTCAGCCATTATAACATAATATAAGATGGTCTCCGTTTTGACTCGTAGTAATAAACCCAACACGTGTACGTCACATTTACGCCGTGGTTTTCGATGCCCGTGTCGCTGCCAGTGTTTTATGGATTGATGGCATGGCACGCAATTGTTGTGGCGCGTACATTTAGCTCGATGATCGATGAGAACCGCGCCTTCTAGGCGTGGCTCTTGTCGTTGGATAGCGTGCTTCGGGTTGTGTGTTGTTAACACCGCAAAGGTCTTCTCGTTGAGTCGTATTATCTGGTTACGTGTGCTTGGTTTACGAGGTGTGAACTGTGCTAATTGGCGCTGCTACTCTGGTTTCGCAGCTTCCCACCAAGCGCTCATTGTCAGTACAACCATGACGCTGTCCAAATCTTTCTTACTAAGCAAATACGCCATACCACTCGGGCCTCATCTCATTGCTTTCCTCGGTCGACAAGGTTTATTTACAGAGATTGGCTAATTAAGTCGCCTGCCAGCTAATTCCCCTTGATGGAGATGGAATGCACTTTTGAATGGTTATTAAATGGGTCACTTGATATGCTGCTATACTGTACTGTTAAACATTAAACAATATTTAATAATAAACCATTGATATTCCATTTTGCATTTATGTAAATATGCGAAGTTTTCCAGGCGCGGTCGACTGTAACAACTGGGCCCGTAAGCCGGCCATGTTGTTACATCATAAGAGGCACGTTGTTACAGCAAAGAACGCGTGAATCGCAAAGCAAGTGTCACTCATACATGTTACTGTTATTCCATTAATTGCACTATTTACACTTATACATCTTACACACAGTGTGCATAACAATGCAGGTGTTCACAGCTTCCTATATTAAGCTATTAATCTCACATAACAAACACTGGAATGGAATATAAATCATTGAATGGAGTATGAAAGAGTGAATGGCAATATGTATGTAATGCGATGTTTATTGATTGAACGATAAACACACGTACCTACTCACGAACACGCGCAGTCACATCCACATTTCAAAGAACCGAGCAGTATTTGTTAATTGCTCAAATAGGGCTGTACTATCAACATTTTATAATATTGAACAAGATTGTCATCCAAGGCAACACACCCTGATGGCAAGTGGCAAGGAAGTCACTGCCTTATCTAGAGTACAATTTTTTTTTTTCAATTATGTGTAACCCGCCCTTCTGAGAGATTTGGTAATTTTGCGTAACGCTGAAGCATTTACATTACTGGTCATAAACCAGTACGCTAGTCTTCAAAAGTGAAACAATGCGTTCCCACGTCGTAGTTCAATAAATGTTAAATAAACACATTTTAACAACTTGGACCTGTATACTACTGGACTTTGTAGATATGTTGTTTGATGCTTGTCATACATTTGGCCTTACCAGGAGTCTAAAGAACTGAGGTCCTATATTAAACCCTAAAGTGTGTTAATACACACAAGCACGTGTTGGCGTAAGCTGCCGTACCTCATCACGTGTAAAGATTCTCCATATTGTATGCATCATTTGATGAAATCCGAGCACCACCTTGGTTCACATCCGCTCATGGTGCTCAACCTACCTGCTCAAAAACACGCACCCCAGTAGTTACATTGCAGGCAACGCCATGGTTGATGATGATACAGAACGCCGTATACTAAGATCTAGCATATATTATGGAACAATGAACTCCAGATTTTGGAGGATTCTTACTGTTCAGCTGCATACCAATATATCGATGTACAAGGTTGTTGTGTTAATAGCAAATACTCCTGTGTGGATGTGAAAACTTGGTCCCCACATAAAACACATACAACCATCGAAGCATTCCACCAAATGTTCCTGGCGAACATCAAGTGTCAGGTCGACGTAACACATGCATCTGCCCTACAGAGAGCCCAGTCGCCCAGCATACATGCATTGCTAGTAAAGGCATGTTGTGAGAATGACTGACAGCATGACTGCCTACACACGCCAACAAATCGATACCTATACGACAACCTTCACTCAGCTCGTGGTCATGTACCTAACGTACAGACATTCTTCAATACGGTGCAGCAGCACTTTTGTCACACGTAGGCTGTCTATTAAGCTTACCACGTTGCTTTCCCATTTGCTTGAACATGCTGGTCTCACCATTGGTTTAATCACTTTGTATTGCAATAGTATGTCAACAAGTTTGTCACATTAGCGGTTTTTTATATTTGAAATTATGTTTCTGTCTGACTTCTTTAAAATAGTTTCAGTTTAAAGGAAATATGTACTGCTGTTAGGAGTTACAACACACCAACACTTCATATGTGTTCGATAAGTGTATTCTACGCTGACGTATAATAACTTGTTTTATCTTTCTTACCGCGCGCTGTGCTGATAAGTGCCGTCAGTATCAAAGCCTTGATCGTCTGACGCTGCATTGTGACACAATCTTTCTGACCACGGCTACTTCATTCGATGACGAATGATTTTGAGACGAACGATGCGCTGAGTCAGTCAACTACACTCTGTTCAATCGCAATCACTGTTTGTCAAATTTACCTGGCGATATGACATCGATCGCTCACATAAATTATAAATGTTATATGTCCCATTAATGGGCCAAGGTAGAAATTACGGTGGCCGCTACACAGGGCGGGTCTTATATGTCAATCGATTGAGGGCCAAAGTCCTGTTTATGGCAAATTGGTCAGAGCATACTGACAAATAAAGCAAAACTTGCCATCGTTCTTTAAAGTGGCAGTAACACAAGAAGCTGTCTTATCCTTACGTACCCCGTAACTTATTATTTAAATGAGGGCGGGGTGTGGTTATGTCAGAGCTGCCGTGTGTACTTGATGTTTACAATGTTACGCTACGCCCTCTCAGTAGGTTTTACACGCACTCGGTTAATTGCTGCATAATAACTATTTGTACAATTTCTCAGCTGTACGCGGCGATTTAATGATTAATTAATCACACACGATTCAATCTTGTGTAACCATTATGCAATTCAGGAAAAATATAATTAGTTTTCGTAAGTTGAACCTGTCGTAAAAACAAGTTGTTGTTTCATAAGCATACATTTAAATTTCCAAATACTTACACCTTATGTGATATATAACCACCATTCAAGTACCAATATCTTCTTTATGAACTGTAAGTATCTACATTTTAGGAAAAACTCTAAACCACTCAACCGTGTTCTTGAATTTGTAGCAATGTTTTAATAATTCATAATATTATCCGAAACCGCTTCGGTAGCTGCCACAACAAAAGTTTCGATGTGTTTAATGTGGTAGTCGTATAATGTGGTCGTGGCGACACTTCCAGTTTTGAGTAATATGTTTGCAGTGTTCCTGATCTGATCATGACTCTATTTGATTATATTTGTTATTCTTCAATGTCGTTGTATATATTTTTTTCATCACCTTACAATAATTTATGAGTTCCCGTTCCATGTTATTTAAAAGTTACATGAGACTGGCTGGTTGGACCATAATTTGTCCAGGCGGTTTATTAATGAATTTGTGGATTCTGTCTGACAGGGAATCCCAAGGCTCACTAACTATGACTGAGAGGGAAAGCATGTTTTTTATTTATAATATCAATAAAAAATATATACGATACAATGGCTTACCCTAATATCAAATATTATTTGATCTTTGGATAAGCACTTGTAGTGTATGACCTCTATTCAGCAGTGGATCCAGGGGTTCTTAGGGGACTCAAGACCCCCCTAGGCCATGGAGGGGGCTTTTAGATCACATTTGTTCGTTGCAAATATTACGATAAAAAAACGTATATAGGCCTACATCGTAACTAGTGTCAATGTAAAGACTGAAGTATTAGCAGCAGGCTAATTGTAACCATTCTATTAATAGAACGATACATGTGTCTTGCTATTAATAGAACGATACATGTGTCGCTCCCTACACCCACCCTTAAGTAGAATGACACATGATTAAGACTGAATGAGACCCCGCCCTCCCCCATCCGCCAACAAGCGTAGATCCGCCCCTCTCTATTCCCTGTCCTGAAAGATGCTTCATCCCATTTTAAAAGTTTACGTGAGGATTCATTGTCGTATACATTGTGTATCATTTAAAAAACTTCAATCATATCTCCTCATAAACGTTTTTTGATAATGAGAGTAGTTTCAGTGAGATTAGTCTGCGAATTATTGTTTCCATCTTTTTTGCTTTGATTACAACTTGATTAATATAATCGAACCCGGAAGTATTGCACAAGTCTCTTTGTTCCACTTTGATTAGTTTCCATTCATTGCCACCTTTTATTTGTTTTCTGTGAGAAATACTTCTCTCCAACTTATTATTTCCTTCCTAATGTTGAAGCTATCCAATTTATTTATTAACCTCTTATGTGGTACATTGTCAAAAACTTTTTGGAAGTCCATATAAATGACATCTGTATAATTACCATTATCGAGTCACAAGGTTCAATTATCTCAAACTTTGAGTTGGAGGAATGTTGAACGCCATTGTATGAAACTATATTGTTTTGGGATAAATATACCATTTTCCATCATATATTTGAAAATATGGTTTCTAACTAGTCTATCCATGAATTTGCAAAGTAAACTTGTAAGGCTTACAAGATGATAATTGCTTGCTAATGCTTTTGGAATACTAGCTGTTTTATCGACGTTTCAAATATTACCCGGAATGGGTGACATCGATTTCGATCGTTCCACCAATAGCCTGGCTCCTATCTCATCTGGACCTGGGGCTTGCTTATTTGTATGTGTTTTAAGTCCAGTAATATTTTATTTTCAGTTATTGTTAACTCTTCCATCATTGTTTTAGTATTCACTCTAGGTGTAGATTGTATTTCCCTGGTTCTTTTGTTGTAAATACGCTAGCGAAGTAGGTTGGAAGAATATTTGTTTTTGTTCCCCATCATCTAATGTTGTTTGATATTTATTTGATCTACATTTAATTTTCCAATTCCTGGTTTGATTGTAGTTTTGGATTGATAATATTACCAGAAGGCGTTTGGGTTCACAAATGGATTAAGTATGCACTAAACTGCAATAATGACTATAATCCAGCATCTTATTAATTAGTTGATGGACCTGTACTAGATTCGTTTACGTATAATAAAGACCCTCATAATGTGTTTTTTTTTAATTACTTTCTGTACAATTTAGTTATTCTAAATTTATTTTCTAACGGGATTGTATTGCATAGGAGAGACGGGGTGATTGCGTCACAAATGTATTCAAATACGACTATGGTTAACATTTGAGTGTGATTACAAGCATGATTACTTAAAAACTGAGTGGTATTGATTTTGATTACTTATGCATGTAATCATGATTACAATCGTGATTACATTCAAAAATATAATTGATATAATAAAAAATTGTCATGGTGTCATTGTAATCATTGTTACTGCAGAAGAAATCAAACACTAGTAAAATACACTCTTAGTGCATCCATTAAATACAAAATGAAGAGAAAAGCTTGTTTGCATCGTTGTGGGACTTGGGAAACATATATTTTTGTAATTGCAATTTTAATCATGATTAACAAGATTTAACAAGATTTAACAAGATTTGCCATCCAAGCCAAAGGCCCAGATGGCAAGTGGACAAGGAAGCCTTTGGCTTATCGAGAGTCCAACAATGTTCATTTACTTATAACCCGCCCTCCTGAGATATGTGTCTACCTTGTTTTTAAACATATTCACGCTGCTAGCAGTTACACAATCTGTAGACAATTTGTTCCATTCATTTATTGTCCTCTGTGAGAACGAGTGCTTCCTGATGTCCAATCTACATTGATACTAATTTTACTTCATGTCCTCTAGTTCTGCTATCCTTCTTGAGTGAGAAAAACATATTTCTATCAATATTTTCATACCCATTCAATATCTTAAAAACTTCAATCTGATCTCCTCTTAACCTCCTTGTCTCTAGAGTTGTTAAACCACATTCTTTCAGGCGTTCTTCATAACTAAGGTCTCTCAGTTCTGGAATCATTTTAGTTGCTCTCCTTTGTATGCGTTCAAGCGTATCTATATCCTTCTTACGATATGGTCTCCATGCTTGTATACAGTATTCTAAATGAGGTCTAACTATTGCTTTATAAAGAGGTATAATTAACTTTTTTCCCTTGTATGTTATGTTTCTTCTAATCAATCCAAAAATTTGATTACCCTTTGAAGCTGCAATACCACACTGCTCTGAAACTTTCATATCAGCGCTTATTGTAACTCCTAAGTCCTTTTCTTTTACAGTAGTACCCAGAACAGTATCTCCCATTCTATAGTTTACATTCAAGTTCCTATGTCCTGTATGTATGCATTTACATTTCCCCAAATTGAACAACATCTGCCATTTCTCAGACCATTTCACTAATCTGTCTAGATCGTTTTGTAAATGTTGTTTATCACCATCAGTATTAACCTTTCTAAACAGTTTTGTGTCATTCGCAAATTTCAGTACGTTACTTGTTATACTGTCGTCCAAGTCATTGATATAAATTAAGAATAATATAGGTCCTAATACTGATCCTTGAGGTACCCCACTCAAAACCGATTTCCAATTTGAAACTTCTCCATCTACTACAACTCGTTGTCTTCTGTCAGTCAGCCATTGTTCTATCCAGTCAGTTATGCTATCCCCGATACCATGGGCTTTTAATTTAAGTAGTAATCTTTGATGTGGCACTTTGTCAAAAGCTTTCTGAAAATCTAAGTTTATAATATCTACTGGCGATCCCACGTCTATCCACTTAGTGATTTCTTCCAAAAAACATAACATATTTGTTAAGCATGACCTCGCTTTAAGGAATCCATGTTGAGATGAATTTAATAATTTATGCTTAACGAGAAAGTCCACCATATTGTCTTTAATTAACCTTTCTAATAATTTACAAATCACTGACGTTAAACTCACTGGTCTGTAATTCTCTGACTTATTTCTCGAACCCTTTTTAAATAATGGTATGATGTTTGCTTCTTTCCATTCAAACGGAACAACTCCCTCTTTTAATGACAAGTTGAATACTCTTGCAAGTGGTATACTGATTTGTTCTACTGTTTCCATTAGTAATTTTGGAGGAATCCCATCCACTCCCGGTGATTTGTTATCCTTCATTGCCTTTATTTTCTTAGCTACCAATTCTGGAGTTACAACTAACAGACCTAAATAGTCAGATTTAGCCCCCTGAAATTTAGCATCAGCAACTGGTAATGAACTAATATCTTCTTTGGTAAACACTGAACTGAAGTAACCATTTAGGTCTTCCGCCATTAAAAACCCCTGTGATATTATATTTCCAGCACTGTCTTCTAGAGGTCCAACCTTGTCTTGTACGTTTTGTTTACTCCTGACATATGCATAGAAACTCTTGCTGTCATTTTTTATGTTACATGCTTGTTTTTGCTCATAGCTTCTTTTAGATTGTCTGATTTCAGTTGTAGCTGCATTAAGTGCCTCTTTGTATTTTGCATAGTCTTCGTCCTTTCTGGTACGCCTATAAACCCTCCACATAGTTTGCTTTAGCATTATTTTTCTAATAGCCTCTTTTGACAAGTGTTTCTTTCTACACCGTTTTCCTTGTTTTTGGAAGGGAACAAATTTATCGATGATACTCTCAATTTCATATTTTAGAATATTCCAACATTCAATTGCGGTCTTATTCATCAGCATGTTATTCCAATCTAGCTTTGCTAAGTATTTTCTCATATCTTTGTAGTTACCTTTGTGGAAGTTTCTCTTGTACGTTTTCTTATTTTTACTTTCTGATTTTACATTGATGTCAAAATGTATTTGATTATGGTCACTATTACCCAATGGTTCAAATATTTTTACATTGTCCACTAATTCTTTTTGTGATGACAAAACTATATCTAATACATTTTCTCCCCTGGTTGGTTCTAGTACGTGCTGAGTAAGAAAGCTATCCTGGATTAAAAATAGAAATTGTTGGTCCTCGATCCCTGTGCTCTCTAGAGAATTCCAATGTATGTGTCCATGATTAAAATCTCCCATTATGATACATTCCCCTTTACTAACTTCCTTTATAGCGTTTATTATTTTTGTGTTGTCCTCTTCGTTTATGTTTGGACTTCGGTAAACTAATCCAATAGTTAATTTTGAATTTCCTGAAACAATTTTGCACCAAACAGCTTCATCGCAATCTGCTTCCCTTTCTAGTTTTATTTCATAAGCCTGAATAGATTCTTTAACATATAAAATAACTCCCCCGCCCCTTCTTCCTATTCGATCTTTCCTAAACATTACATATCCTGTCAGTCCTAATTCAGCATCTGTTATATCTATGTTGGCCCATGATTCAGTTATACCAATTATGTGAGGGTCAATATCTTCTACCATAATGTTTAATTCGTTTTTTTTATTTACTATGCTCCTTGCATTTAAACAAACGCATCTATAACCTTTTTCAGTGATGTTTTTCGGATGATTTGATATTGGTTTATCTGTGCTAGTGGCCTCTTGTTCTGCTTGAGACACCTCTAGGTAACCCCCCTGCACTTCTAGTTTAAAGAATGTTTACTTCCAAAAATATTTGTCATTGTACCCAAGTCACTATCTACCGCTGCTGAAAGTTTGTCCGCGAATACTGCCGCCCCCTTACCACTTAAATGAAGCCCATCCTTCATGTACATATCAGCCCTCCCAACAAAACTTCCCCATAAATCCACAAATCCAACTTCCTCTTCCATACATAACTTCTGGACTAACATGTTAATTGCCATCCCCCGACAATTTCGATATTTGTGACCCCTCCTGCCCATTACAGGTAAAATCCCTGACAGTATTACCTGCTCAACCCGTGTCTGTTTTAGTGTTCTGACCAACTGCCTATATTTCCTAACTATGGCAGTTGTACCCTCCCTCTCTACGTTATTTGTCCCTACGTGTACTAAAACAGATCCACCCTTTCCCGAGCCTACGATGTTTTTTACCCTCTGAGTTATCGCCTCTATTTTGGCTCCAGGCAAGCAGACCACCACATCATCTCCCTTGTTTAATACTCTGTCGGTCTTCCTAACTATCGAATCCCCCACAAACACCCTCGCTCTCTTCCTCACCCCCTCTATTACTGCTGCAGAATAACTCTTCCGTTCGATCCCCTCCATCACATTCTGTCCTGACCCCTTCCCTCCTGTCTCCTTCGCTCCTGTCTCCCCCACTTCCCACTCCTTTGCTCTTGTCTCTCCCACTTCCCTCTCCTTCACTCCGATTGTTTTCCCTCCCGTCTCCCCCACTTCCCTCTCCTTCACTCCGGTTGTTTTCCCTCCCGTCTCCCCCACTCCCTTCTCCTTCCCTCCTGTCTCCCCCACTCCCTTCTCCTTCCCTCCTGTCTCCCCCACTCCCTTCTCCTTCCCTCCTGTCTCCCCTACTCCCCTCTCCTTCGCTCCTGTTGTCTTCCCTCCCGTTCCTTTCTTTCCCGTCTCCTTACGTCCTGTCTCCCTACGACCTGTCACCTTCCCTCCCCTCAGCTTCCTCCCAGGCTGCGGTGAGCTCTCCCTAGCATCTCTTGTGTCTTTCCCCACTTTATCATCTACTGTTCCCCCACCGGAACTACTGGCACAACCACCCTGTTCCCTTCAGATTAGGATTATGTTGTCAATGTAATCGATTAAGATTACTTTGGCAATGTAATCGAAAACGATTACATGGGCTATCTGACCAATATAATTAAGTTCGAGTATAATTACTCGAATACCCCATATATGTTGAATAGTACATAATTATTGACTAGTTTCACGATGTGTCATTTAAACAATGCGTGCCAATGACAATTTTGAGCGTTAAAAGTTTTGATTTATAAGTCATATGAAAGCATGCAAGCTTCACCTGAGATTATGAATAACATACACAGTTATTGTGTATACGTTTTAAGTCATGCAAAACAAATTAGGCTTAATACAATGACTTGTGTTATGTTATCCAATTACTTCGTGATTGGATCATTGTCTAATCCAAATATAATCATCTATGGAAGTATGTAATATTTATAGAGTGTCCCTTAAAATATGTAAAGGGTATATATTAGTGGAGCAGCTTTACACAATATTACACACATATTAGGAATACATATTTGCCAAGGAAACATAAAGTCATGTATACGTGGGTCTGGCGGTGGGGGTATGTATGCAACACATTTATACCCGAGTTGCCTAAAGTCTTGCACCTTGTAATTTACACATCAAACATTTCCACTGAATGAAGACATGTCAATTAGGTGTATACATAATTGTTACTACCAGTTTAGCATAAACTCTGATTAAATGCCAAGGAGATAAACGCTAGTGGACCATGGTGCAATACTGAGTTGTCACGGAATTGGGCGACACGCGACTATAATAGATGCCCGAACGTGAAATGCATGTTAATTTCATTTTAATCAACTGACAAAAAGCGGAGGGTACCAATAACCAAAAAAGAAAAAGGCAACGGCAAAACTGATATATCCGGCTTCGGTTTCTTTGCTACGACCTTTCCGACTTTCGATCTTGAACAATCATAACGATTACAACAGTTTGATTGATGTGTAAATACATTAATCATTATATTGCCGCATACAAGTTAGACATTTTACTAATTGTTAAAATGCAGCAATTAAACAAGTGTTTATAAAACATACCGATTGGGCGGAGCTTAACACGTAAATACCATGCGCACGTGACATCTGACCCCCAAAATAAATAGTTAGAGAGATTGTCACTAGAGTGACAGTGACGGGGTTAGTGCCCTTCAACCACAGCTCAACTAACGCTCCCTTTGGCCTTGCGTGGTCAACTTACCCCGTTTGGACAATTCAGGTTTTTTTTATTAACTTCTCATTAATGCGCGAAGTGACTGTGGTGACAAATGGTATGTTCAGTCACTGGGTTGTACAAAGTTACTTTCGCTGCTGTTGTTTCCTGGGAAATATGGTTGACTCAACCAGCCCAGTGGCTCAACTAACACCTCCTTCCCTATCAATTTAACAACAATGGAATGATTGATTTGAATACGAATGATGTGCTGTGACAGACAACTCTGTTCCATCGCACCAACTGTTAATACAAATTACCTGGCGATATGACACAGATGGCTGCCATCATGAATTCATGATTAACGTCATCGTATATTATTCAAGTCTCACTAATGGGACAACGTGGAACCAACGGTTATTGAGTTCAGTACAAATGTCTAGTCATAGATGCGACACACCAATACAAAAATGAGTGTCAGTTGATTGCCTGGTGTTTGATCAATGTTTGACCAAAACCACATGTTTAATAAAGCTATGTGTTTTCACATAGGCTCTACGGATAAGTTTACAGTGACGATGGAGATGTTTGCATGCTTTCAAACGTATAGGCACTGTTGGCGTATGATCCGTAGTACCACACGTGAAGCGTTTATATACTGGCAATAAATGATTCCTACGTCTACTACACAGAAGCCAAACTTGTTCACAATCGGTTGAAGTTGCGAGAAATTTTTATATGTTTTTGTTCCAGTTAAATTATTATTACAAGAATGACAAACATCGTTCTTTTGAAACACATTACAAAGATTCTGCCCCACCTCTTACTAATACACTCCTTTTAGCTGACAACAAAATAAGCTCCCTTTTAGCTAACAACATAAAACAGGACCACATGGTCCAAAGTATTGACCTGGAAGCAATGGAAGCTCCTTTTTAGCTGCCAACATAATACATGATCACATGGTCCAAAGTTTAGACCTGGAAGCAATGGAAGCTCCCTTTTAGCTCACAATATATTACAGGACCACATGGTCCAAAGTCAGAAACTGTAAGCAACGGAAGCTCCATTTTAGCTGACAACATAATACAGGACCACATGGTCCAAATTCAAGACCTGGAAGCAACGGAAACTCCCTTTTAGCTGGCATCATAATAGAGGATCACATGGTCCAAAGTCAAGACCTGGAAGCAATGGAAGCTCCCTTTTAGCTGATAATATAATACAGGATCACATGCTCCAAATTCAGGAACTGGAAGCAATAGAAGCTCCCGTCTACCTGACAACATATTACAGGACCAATATTGCCCAAAGTCAAGACCTGGAAGCAACGGAAGCTCCCTTTGAGTTGACAAAACAATACAATACCACAGAATCCAAAGTCAGGACTTGGAAGCAATGGAAGTTCCCTTTTAGTTGACAACATAATACATGACCACGTGATCCAAAGTCAGCACTTTTCTCATATATATTAGTCTTACCACCTAGCTCTCCCATTTGTTGTCAAGGCGTTGGTCAACCCATTGGTTTTGAAAATAAAAACAATTATTTGTATGTACTACTTATTTAAGAAACTTTCATTTGAAATGAAATATGTACTGCTATTAGCAATGACAACACACCAAACTTCATTTGTGATCAAAAGGAATATTTAACTTTGACGAATAATAACTCCGTATATCATAGAGCTTCTTACCGCGCGCTGTGTTGATAAGTGTCGACAGTATCAAAGCCTTGATCGTCTGACGCTGCATTGTCAAACAATCCTTCTGACCACGACTACTTCTTTCAATGACGAATGGCGCTGTGACAGGCAACTATACATTGTCCGTCGCACTCACTGTTTGTCAAATTTACCTGGCTATATGACATCGATGGCTCATATGAGAATTTATGATTGACACCGGCTGCATGGGACATCATATATTATTTATATCTCTCTAATGGAGAAAAGTGGAAACATATGTCGCCGGTAAACATGTCGGGTAATAGTTGTGATAAATCAATGCAATCAATTGAGGGCCAATATTTAGCATTGGCAAATTGGCAGAGCATTCTGAAAAGGAAACATTTTGTAAAATTCCAATACCTTAATTAATTTTAGTTAGCTAACATGGTGTTGTACACAGGCCTAACATGTTGTAAACACCACTTCAATCATTTTGCGTGGAGTCCGCAGGAAAACGATATTTGTTTAATACATTTCGGTGACGTTTGTTACGACACCCGCTAGATTTCATCACAAATTACAGTGTATTGTTATCTATGTTATTATGTGGCTTCCGCAGAACCAGGTCCACCATCGATATAAGTAGTATGTAGGTGTTTTTGAAGGCTTAAAAATGTGCACATTTTGGAGCTCATTCTGATTGGTTGAAATTTGAAATGGAGCGTTCTGATTGGTCGTGCGTTTATTGCCGCCAGGGGCGCCACGTGAAATCCCGTATTATCGCTCAAATGTGCAGATTTTGGAGCACTTTCTGATTGGTCGAGAGCAGTTTCACCACCAGAAGGCGCCACGTGTCATCCCCTATTATCACACCTGATGCATTGTTTTGCGGTAATATTATCGCCGGGGGCGCTACAGGTCAATTGTGTTGACGGTTCTGATGGGTCTAGAGACCTATGACGTCACAGCTCCTAATTTACATAAATTTGCTTAAATTAGTACCTTTTTGCGGTGAAACTATCGCCAGAGGGCGCTGCTACAATTCAATTGTGTCGACGGTTCTGATGGATAGAGAGCAGTCACGTGACCTATGACGTCACAGTTCCTCATTTGCATGTCACGTGACCTCTCTATGGAGGCTACCATCTTGTTTTGCTGCCATGTTGTTTTGCGCTGATACGGTCACCAGAGGGCGCTGCTACGAGTCAATTGTGTCGACAGTTCAGATGGGTCGAGATTCATCACGTGACTTATGACGTCACAGCTCCTCCCCTAATATCTAATATGAGGAGATTTGGGGGCACTGTATTGCGCTGATACGATTACCAGACGGCGCTGCGGGGCAAGGTTTAACAAGATTTAACAAGATTTGCCATCCAAGCCAAAGGCCCAGATGGCAAGTGGACAAGGAAGCCTTTGGCTTATCGAGAGTCCAACAATGTTCACCTACTTATAACCCGCCCTCCTGAGATATGTGTCAACCTTGTTTTTAAACATATTCACGCTGCTAGCAGTTACACAATCTGTAGACAATTTGTTCCATTCATTTATTGTCCTCTGTGAGAACGAGTGCTTCCTGGTGTCCAATCTACATTGATCCTTTACTAATTTTACCTCATGTCCTCTAGTTCTGCTATGCTTCTTGAGTGAGAAAAACATATTTCTATCAATATTTTCATACCCATTCAATATCTTAAAAACTTCAATCTGATCTCCTCTTAACCTCCTTGTCTCTAGAGTTGTTAAACCACATTCTTGCAGGCGTTCTTCATATCTAAGGTCTCTAAGTTCTGGAATCATTTTAGTTGCTCTCCTTTGTATGCGTTCAAGCGTATCTATATCCTTCTTACGATATGGTCTCCATGCTTGTATACAGTATTCTAAATGAGGTCTAACTATTGCTTTATAAAGAGGTATAATTAACTTTTTTCCCTTGTATGTTATGTTTCTTCTAATCAATCCAAGAATTTGATTACCCTTTGAAGCTGCAATACCACACTGCTCTGAAACTTTCATATCAGCGCTTATTGTAACTCCTAAGTCCTTTTCTTTTACAGTAGTACCCAGAACAGTATCTCCCATTTTATAGTTTACATTCAAGTTCCCATGTCCTGTATGTAGGCATTTACATTTCCCAAAATTGAACAACATCTGCCATTTCTCAGACCATTTCACTAATCTGTCTAGATCGTTTTGTAAATGTTGTTTATCACCATCAGTATTAACCTTTCTAAACAGTTTTGTGTCATCCGCAAATTTCAGTACGTTACTTGTTATACTGTCGTCCAAGTCATTGATATAAATTAAGAATAATATAGGTCCTAATACTGATCCTTGAGGTACCCCACTCAAATCCGATTTCCAATTTGAAACTTCTCCATCTACTACAACTCGTTGTCTTCTGTCAGTCAGCCATTGTTCTATCCATTCAGTTATGCTATCCCCGATACCATGGGCTTTTAATTTAAGTAGTAATCTTTGATGTGGCACTTTGTCAAAAGCTTTCTGAAAATCTAAGTAGATAGGTCGCTGGACAAAGGTCACCGACTTTTGTGTTGATACGATTGCCAGTTAGGGTTACGGTTAGTAACCCTAATTCTGACGTCTGTAGTGAACCCTAATACGAACCCTGTAGGGTTAGTAACCCTAATGAAAGTTCAAAGGTCACCGACCTTTTGTACTTATTCAATTACCAGTTCGGGCTAGGGTTAGTAACCCTAATTCTGTCGTCTGTAGTGAACCATAATACGAACCCCGTAGAGTTAGTAACCCTAATGAAAGGTCAAAGGTCAAAGATCACCAACCTGTTGTACTTATGCAATTATCAGTTAGGGTTAAGGTTAGGAACCCTATTTATGTCGTCTTCGGTTTAATACTGACGATTATGACGCGCTTTTCGAGACGTGTCTGGGTACAGAACCGGTTTGAACCGGTTTCATGTAGTTTTTTCTTCCTTTCTGGAACTTTCGAACGACGTCATGGAATTTTCCACGCTCACGAAAAGAAACACGATCCCGCATTTTCACCCTGCTAGCAGACTGAAACCTAGCGGTCGAATGCTCGTTCATGCAGCGGGAAAAACGTTCTGCATGAACACCGCGAGGTCAAAAGGTCAAGGTAAATAAAACACCGCCGCTTTCTGGAACGTTCGAATGACGTTATGGAATTTTCCATAAACACTCCCGAGGCAAAAGGTCAAGGTTAACCCAGTTTTACCGCGAAATGTGTCAAGACACATCGGTTTGAACCGGTTTGAACCAGATGTCCCACGAAATGTGTCCAGACACATCGATCCTGTATATAACATGGGCTTGTGCGCTTCCATTCGTGTTGTCTTTTTGACATTGGTCAGCCACTGTTTCACATTTCACCGAAATGTGAAATGTGAAATTTGTTAAATGAGAAACTGTCTACGGGAAAACCCCAGAAAAAGTGCATCGTCAGCAAACTTTCAGGGTAAACTGTAGGAAGTATGAATACATTGTAGGAATTATGGCTAAACTGTAGGAGTTATGGGTAACCTGTAGGAAGTATGGGTAAACTGTAGGAGTTATGGGTAACCTGTAGGAATTATGGGTAAACTGTAGGAGGTATGGGTAAACTGTAACGCTGTTGGTGGACTTTGGCTTGTGCACTTCCACCCGTCTTGTCGTTGTTGACATTGGTGAAGCGCTGTTGGCGGACTTTGGCTTCTGCGCTCCCACTCGTCTTGTCTTTTTTGACATTGGTCAGTCGTTGTTGGTGGACTTTGGCTTGTGCGCTCCTACTCTTCTTGTTTTTTGACACTGGTCAGTCGCTGTTGGTGGACTTTGGCTTGTGCGCTTCCACTCGTCTTGTCTTTTTCACATTGGTCAGTCGCTGTTGGTGGACTTTGGCTTGTGCGCTTCCACTCGTCTTGTCTTTTTTGACACTGGTCAGTCGCTGTTGGTGGACTTTGGCTTGTGCGCTTCCACTCGTCTTGTCTTTTTCACACTGGTCAGTCGGTGTTGGTGGGCTTTGGCTTGTGCGCTTCCACTCGTCTTGTCTTTTTTGACATTGGTCCGTCGCTGTTGGTGGACTTTGACTTGTGCGCTTTCACTCGTCTTGTCTTTTTTGACATTGGTCAGTCGCTGTTGGTGGACTTTGACTTCAGTGCTCCCACTCGTCTTGTCTTTTTGACACTGGTCAGTTACTGTTGGTGGACTTAGACTTGTGCGCTCCCACTCGTCTTGTCTTTTTTATGCTGGTCAGTCACTGTTGGTGGACTTTGACTTGTGCGCTTTCAATCGTCTTGTCTTTTTTGACATTGGTCAGTCGCTGTTGGTGGACTTTGACTTCAGTGCTCCCACTCGTCTTGTCTTTCTCACACTGGTCTGTCACTGTCGGTGGACTGTGACTTGTGCGCTTTCACTCGTCTTGTCTTTTTTGACACTGGTCAGTCGCTGTTGGTGGACTTTGACTTCAGTGCTCCCACTCGTCTTGTCTTTTTCACACTGGTCAGTTACTGTTGGTGGACTTAGACTTGTGCGCTCCCACTCGTCTTGTCTTTTTTATGCTGGTCAGTCACTGTTGGTGGACTTTGACTTGTGCGCTTTCAATCGTCTTGCATTTTTCACACTGGCCAGTCGCTGTTGGTGGACTTTGGCTTGTGCGCTTCCTCTCGTCTTGTCTTTTTTGACATTGGTCCGTCGCTGTTGGTGGACTTTGACTTGTGCTCTCCCACTCGTCTTGTCTTTTTGACACTGGTCAGTTACTGTTGGTGGAATTTGACTTGTGCGCTCCCACTCGTCTTGTCTTTTTCACACTGGTCAGTTACTGTTGTTGGAATTTGACTTGTGCGCTCCCATTCGTCTTGTCTTTTTCATGCTGGTCAGTCGCTGTTGGTGGACTTTGGCTTGTGCGATGCACTTTTTCTGGTTTTTTCCCGTAGACAGTTTAACATTTAAAAAATTTCACATTTCACATTTCAGTGAAATGTGAAACAGTGGCTGACCAATGTCAAAAAGACAAGACGAATGGAAGCGCACAAGCCCATGTTACATACAGGATCGATGTGTCTGGACACATTTCGTGGGAAATCTGGTTCAAACCGGTTCAAACCGATGTGTCTTGACACATTTCGCGGGAAAACTGGGTTGACCTTGACCTTTTGACCTCGATGTGTTTATGGAAAATTCCATGACTTCATTCGAACGTTCCATAAAGCGGGATTGTTTTTCGTTGACCTTGACCTTTTGACCTCGCGGTGTTCATGCAGACTCGTATCATTATAGGCGATATGTAGGTGTCTACGCGAAACGACATACGTCGAAAAGTTCTCGATATAATGCAATGATGCAATATGCGTCGTTTATCTTACATGCACGGCTACGTTTTTCCCGCTGCATGCACGAACTTTCGTCCGCTAGGTTTCAATCTACTAGCAGGGTGAAAAGGCGTGACTTCGTTCGAACGTTCCAGAAAGCGACAGTGTTTGTTTGTTGACCTTGACCTTTTGACCTCGCGGTGTTCTTGCAGACTCGTATCATTATAGACGATATGTTGGTGTCGACGGGACACGACATACGTCGAAAGGTTCTCGATATAATGCAATGATGCGATATGCGTCGTATAGCTTACATGAACGGCTACGTTTTTCCCGCTGCTTGCACGACCATTCGACCGCTAGGTTTCAGTCTGCTAGCAGGGTGAAAATGCGGGATCGTGTTTCTTTTCGTGAGCGTGGAAAATTCCATGACGTCGTTCGAACGTTCCAGAAAGGTAGAAAAAACTACATGAAACCGGTTTGAACAGGTTTGAACCGGTTCCGTTTCTGTACCCAGACACGTCTCGAAAAGCGCGTCATAATCGTCAGTATTAAACCGAAGACGACAGAATTAGGGTTACTAACCGTAACCCTAACTGGTAATTGCATAAGTACAACAGGTCGGTGATATTTGACCTTTGACCTTTCATTAGGGTTACTAACCTTACAGGGTTCGTATTAGGGTTCACTACAGACGACAGAATTAGGGTTACTAACCCTAACCCTAACTGGCAATCGTATCAGCACAAAAGTTGGTGACCTTTGACCTTCGACCTTGCCCCGCAGCGCTGCTGGTAATCGTATCAGTGGAAAACAGTGCCCCAAAATATCCTCATTTTAGATAATAGGGGAGGAGCTGTGACGTCATAAGTCACGTGACGGCTCTCGACCCATCAGAAACGTCGACACAATTGACTCATAGCAGCGCCCTCTGGGGACCGTATCAGCGCAAAACAACATGGCAGCAAAATAAGATGGTAGCCTCCATAGAGAGGTCACGTGACATGCAAATGAGGAACAGTGACGTCATAAGTCACGTGACTGCTCTCGATCCATCAGAACCGTCGACACAATTGAATTGTAACAGCGCCCTCTGGCGATAGTTTTACTGCAAAAGGGTGCTAATGTATGCACATTTATGTAAATGAGGAGCTGTGACGTCATAGGTCACGTGACGGCTCTCAACCCATCAGAACCGTCGACACAATTGACCTGTAGCGCCCCCTGGCGATAATATTACCGCAAAACAATGCCTCAGGGGTGATAATAGGGGATGACACGTGGCGTCCTCTGGTGGTGAAACTGCTCTCGACCAATCAGAAGGTGCTCCAAAATCTGCATATTTGAGCGATAATAGGGGATTTCATGTGGCGCCCCTGGCGGCAATAAGCGCACGACCAATCAGAACGCTCCATTTCAAATTTCAACCAATCAGAATGAACTCCAAAATCTGCACATTTTTAAGCTTTCAAAAACCCTTACATACTACTCATATGGTTTTCTCCTTGCGCCAGCTGCAGGAGAAACGCCGCGAACAGCAAGTACCCTTCTTCATTGCTTTCATAGATCTGACTAAAGCCTTCGACCTTGTCGGTAGGATTTACCTTTTTTAACTCTTGGAAAAGATCGACTGGCCATCAAATATATTGAGCATGATTACTGCCTTTCACTGCACCATGAAAGTACAGTGCGATATGACCGAGCAGTCTCAAACGCATTACCCATCAAAAGCTGGGTCAAACAGGGCTATGTCCTCGCGCCCACCATGTTCGGAATCTTCTTCTCTCTCGTACTGTCTCACGCCTTCAGGACCTCTGAAAATGGCATATACACCCACACTAGATCAGACGGCAAGGACTTCAATCTAGCCCACCTGAAAGCAAAGAACAAGATTCGCAAAGTCCTCATTCGTGAACTTCTCTTTGCTGATGATGTTGCACTTAAGTCGCACTCCGCAGAGAACCTTCAGGGACTGAGATACATGTTTGCTGATGCCTTTAAAAATGTTGGCCTGATCAACAGCATCAAGATATGCATCTTGGGAAATCTTGAGGAGAACACGGAATTGAATTTGGTGGATTTAATATTTGTCTAAAGCGTGGAATATTGATCTGATAAGTATTATTATGGCGTGTATATTAAACATAAACTTACAATAGTCCTTGTTTAGTCAATAGTTGCTGTTAAAATTTAGATATACGAGTAATTTAGGGTAGTTTATATCGTAGATCTCCGAAGACTCGGTAGCGCGAGCAATAATTAAGGGTTGTTGTTGTTAGTTGATTGGGTACATAATACGAGACATAATATTATTGTAAATAATTTAGTACATATTAAATATTGAAAACCTGAATATTTTGTTTTAGCAATATTTATTGTTAAAAGTTAGCCGTAGGTAGTAATTCAGTGTAATTTAAAGAAGGTCACTGAAATTTCGTAAGCGCGAGCGATATTACGTTTTGTTAGTCAGCTGTTACATAGAAAGAAAGTTGCAAGGCAGTAGTTGTACATTTAATTAAGACATAAGTAAAATACTATGAAGCGTGTATTACAACACAAAAACAGTCTTTGTGAAGACTACCTAATATAAATTGATTATAAATGGATTATAAACAAATAAAAATTTTATTTCTAACATGGCGCCGTGCAAACGCCAAGTAAAGGCGAAACGTAATTTGATATGTTTTAGCTGCGACAGCTGGATAGACTTTGTAAAACCCGGGTGTGTAAATTCGTGGGCGGAGGTGTAGGCGGATGATTTTCATTTCGTGTGTAGGGGGTGTATGATATTGAAATATCTGCATGAGCAGGTGATTGGGCTAAGGCATATGCTTTTTATGATGACAGGGCAGGGTGAGACAGAAGAGAGCAGAGGTGGCGAGAATGATGAGAGCAGAGGGGGGGGGAGACCGAGGAGAGAAGAGGTGGTGAGACCGAGGAGAGCAGAGGTGATGAGACCGAGGAGAGCAGAGGCGGTGAGAACGAGGAGAGCAGAGGTAATGAACAAGGAGAGCAGTGGCAATGTGAGGGAGAAAGCTGGTAAGAAGAAGAAAGATGAAAAAAGGAAGAATGTGCAACAAAAGCAAGATAACCGAGTGAGTAAAGAGGGATTGTCAGGTGGCAGGATGGTCGAGGATAACAAGAGCAGAGAAAAGGGTAAGACTGTGGATCAGAAGAAGAAAGATGACAGAAGGCAGATAATGCAACAAAAGAGAGGTAAGCGGGTGAGTGGAGAGGGATTGCCTGGTGGTAAGACAGTAAAGGTTGATGATATGAGAGAAAGGGGACATACTAGTAATGTGCAACAGGAAAGGAGCTTTGCTGATGTAGTATCACAGGGGAAAGCGAGGAAAGCCCGGGTATTTATGTGGGATTCCATCATTATAAAGTGGATAAAATTGTAAATAGAGGAGATGACATAACAGTATGCCTACCAGGGGCAAAAGTAGAGGATATAGCAGATAAGTCAGGACAAGTCATGGGTGGTGGCACGGGAGGTGCTGTTCTCGTTGATGTGGGAACGAGCAATGCAGAGAAGGAGGGAACGTCAGCCATCGTTGGTAAGTACAGGAGGTTGATCAAGACACTTAAAGAGGCACGAGTTGGACAGATTGTATTGTCGGGGATATTACCAATAATGGGAGGCAGGAGTGAGGAATATAGGAACTGTAGGAGGATGGCGATCAACACAGAGATACAGAAGGTATGTATGGAGGAGGGATTAGGCTTCGTAGACATGTGGTTAAATTTTGTGGGTAGAGGTGACTTTTTCATGAGAAATGGACTTCATCTGACAAGGAAGGGCGCTGCAGTTCTTGGGTGTGAGTTTGTCAGAGTTGTCGATGAGGGCACAGGTATCATAAATTATTTAAACTAGATGCGCAGGGGGAACTGACAGAGAAAACTTAAAGGAGTACTACTACAAATACACATCCAAAGAAATGTTCACCAATAATTTCGGACAATGAACTTAAATGTGTATGCTTAAATGCCAGGTAAATAAAAAAGTGAGTTAGACATTATGGTAGCAGATATTGATCCTCATGTAATAGGCATTACATAATCATGGGCAAATGAAGATATAATAGATGCTGAGTTAGCACTGACAGGCTATGTAATGTTTAGGAAGGATAGACGAAAAAGAAGGGGAGGTGGAGTAATTATATATATTAAAGAATCTATCCAAGCATATTAAATAACACTGAAAAGTGAAGCAGATAGTGTGGAAGCAATTTGGTGTAACATAGTTACCAGGAACTCAACATTACCAATAGGAGTAATTTATCGTAGTCCTAACATAGGACAAGAGGAATATGTAAAATTACAAAAGGTGAGCAAGGGAGAATGTGTTATAATGGGTGATTTTAACCATGGCCATATACAGTGGGAATCAGTAGAGAGTGCTGGAGGTGACGACCATCAGTTTCTACTTCTAACACAGGATTGTTTCCTTATTCAACATGTCTTTGAACCAACCAGAGGTGGGAATGTGTTAGATTTAATGTTGTCTTCTCAAAATGAATTAGTTGACAATGTTAAAGTACACGAACCTTTGGGTTCAAGTGAACATAACCCAATCCATTTTAATATAAAAGTAAAATCAGGGAATACATATAAAAACAATGGGGGAGGAACTTCAACAAAGGCAAATGAATGTGATGAGAACATATCTAGCAAATATAGATTGGAATAAGTTGCTGAAGAACAAGACAGCAACAGAATGCTGGACTTGTTTAAAATATGAGATTGAGGGTATTGCCGAGAATTTTTTTCCATTAAGAAAACAAGGGAAAAGGTCCAGGAAAAAACACCTGTCAAAAGAAGCTATTAGAAAAATTGCTCACAAACAGATGCTGCGGGGTATATAAGCACACTGGACATGTAGAAGACTACACAAACTACAAAGAGGCACTTACCTAGCTACAACTAAAATTAGAAAATCTAAAAGAATTGGGCAGTGGGCAGGTCCAATGGACCTGTACGGGATGGAATAAGACGCTCCCGCCCCCACGAGTCTACCACGTATGGGTAAAATACGGTGATGTTAACATGACATCACAGGGCGGATGTCTTCCTCGATGAAGACAACGGCCAGGACGGGAGGGCTCCAAGATGAGTTCAGCGACCACGTGTTCAGGACCAAGGCGAGCCACATTTTTTTGGTGGATATCGGCTGTGGTCAACCAGCCTGGAGAGGGATGGGCTCCGCTAGGTTGCAAATCTGCCCTAGACACACCATGATCATGATAACCAGTTTGAATCACATATCGGATCGATCGCAGCCCGGGTCAAAAATGACCGCGCCTCCCGCCGTACATCAGGACGGGGGTGTTAAGTATGCTACTGGTGCCCCTACCAAAAAGATACGTGGAAGAAACGATATCACCATCTGCACATAGAACGTCAGGACATTGAGAGCTGCAGGAAAACTGAAAGAACTCACACATGAGATGGAGAGATACAGATGGAATCTGCTTGGACTTGCCGAGATGCGATGGGAAAGCTTTGGTGAAACATCGACCGAAGAAGGACACAAGGTCTACTTCAGTGGGAAGAAGGACAAACACGAACAAAGCGTTGGGTTTCTTGTTCACAAGGACATCGTGAAAACTGTCATGGGTTGTCGCCCTATCTCCAGCATGTTCATCACCATCCGCCTGAAGGCAACTCCCTTCAACATGACAGTCATATAAGTTTATGCCCCAACGTCTGATTATGACGACAGTGAGGTGGACGATTTCTATGGCCAGCTGCAAGAAGTCATAGAGGAAACGCCAAAGAAACACAATCTTATTGTACTAGGAGACTGGAATGCAAAAGTGGGAAAGGATGCGCAGAACAACTGGCAAGACACTTGCGGACCTTTCTGCAACGCGGAAACAAATGAGAGAGGGCTCCTCGAATTTGCAATGTACAATGAGCTGATGCTGGCTAGCATATTTGGCCAACACAAAACATCTAGAAGATGGACCTGGCACAGCCCAGATGGGAAACATCACAATCAGATCGACTACATATTGGTGAAACGGCGCTTTCACACAGGAGTGAACATTGCCAGGACACGAAGCTTTCCAGGACCAGATATCGGAAGTGATGACGACTTGCTTATGAAAACCTTCCACATTCGCCTGAAGAGAATCAGCAAACCAAAGCCAACAAGAATCAAATTTGACATCGAGAAACTTAAGGATCCTGATGTAGCAGAAGCATTCAAAGCAATGATAGGTGGGAAATTTGCACCACTTATCATACTGGATGACAAATATACCAACGTGAACTTGCTGACCAACACCTTCAACAAAATAGTGACCGACACAGCCCGCGAGATCCTTGGAAAACACCGTCGGACAAAGAAACCATGGGTCACAGCAGACATCCTAGAATTTTTTTGAAAAAAGAAGGGAATTGTAAAGGAGGAAATGTGATCCTGAAGGTGCAGCAAAATACAGAGAAGTCAACAAGAAGATCAAACAAGATATGAGAAGAGCAAAATAGAACTGGATAGCAGAACAATGCTGTGAAATGGAAGACAGCTTGAGCAAGAACAACAGCAAGAAGGCTTATCAAATAGTGAAAGACCTGACATCAGTGAAGAAAGGGATAACTACCACTATCTAAGACAAATCAGGGAAATGCCTGATAGAAGAACAGCAGATCCTCAATCGATGGACAGATTACTGCTCAGAATTGTACAGCCACAACACCAACGGAGACCCAGTAGTACTAAATTGTCCACAGACTACTGAAGAGGAAGACTACCCCATTCTTCGTGAGGAAGTGGAGGCTGCAGTAAAGTCTCTGAAAAAAGGAAAGTCAGCTGGAATTGATAACATACCAGCAGAACTGGTTCAAGCTGGGGGAGAAGCCTTGATTACCACACTTACAACAATCTGCAACAAGATCTGGCAGACAGGAGAATGGCCCACCCCATGGACTCAGTCACTGATCATCACACTTCCCAAGAAAGGCAACCTACAGATGTGCCAAAATTACAGAACAATCAGCCTCATCAGCCACCCGAGCAAAGTCATGTTGAAGATACTACTCAACAGACTCAAACCCCAGGCAGAAGAGATTATCGCTGAAGAACAAGTGGGTTTTCGAGCAGGACGGAGCACCAGTGAACAGATCTTCAACCTTAGAATCCTTTGCGAGAAACACCTTCAACATCAGCAAAGCCTGTATCATGTCTTTATAGATTTCAAGAAGACCTTTGATAAGGTATGGCATGCGGCCCTATGGGCAACCATGAGAAAGTACAACATTGGCTCCAAGCTTGTCCGAACTATTGAAAACCTATATGACAATGCCACCAGTGCAGTAACCTTCAACAGCAGCATAGGAGACTGGTTTCGAACAACAGTCGGAGTTCGACAAGGATGCCTACTCTCACCAATGCTCTTCAACATTTTTCTGGAAAGGATCATGACTGATGCTTTAGAAAACCATCAAGGCACTGTCAGAATTGGAGGCAGGACAATCACCAACCTTCGTTTTGCTGATGACATCGACGGCTTAGCAGGAGATGGACAAGAACTAGTGAATTTAGTGGAGCGCCTTGAGAAAACATCTACATCATACGGCATGGAGATCAGTGCCGAAAAGACCAAACTGATGACGAACAACAACAACAACAACAACAAGGCATCAGCACAGAGGTCAAAGTTAATGGACAGAGACTTGAGACAGTAACAAGCTTCAGGTACTTGGGATCAATTATCACAGATGAGGGTTCCAAACCGGAGATACTTGCCATGATTGCACAGACAACAGCAGCACTAAGGTTGAAACCCTTATGGAACGACATAAACATCACGGTCAGTTCGAAAATAAGGCTGATGCGCTCCCTTTTCATGTCCAGCGTTTTGTACGCTTCTGAAACATGGACCCTCTCAGCATATCTACAGAAGAGGATACAAACCATAGAAATGAGATGTTTTCGGAAGATCTTGCGCATATCTTACAAAGACCATGTTACTAACGAAGCTGTACGCAACAAGATCAAACAAGCCATCGGACCATATGACGACCATCTTACAACAGTTAAGAAGCGTAAACTGAATTGGTACGGCCATGTATCACGATCATCTGGCCTTGCAAAGACTATCTTGCAAGGTACCGTAAGAGGGGGAGACGAAGAGGTAGACAGAAGAAGAGGTGGGAAGACAACATCAAAGAGTGGACAGGAATGGAGTTCGCTGACTCAGGGAGGGCTGTCGAGAACAGGGAAACGTGGAGAGAGCTGGTTAGAAAGTCATCAATGGTGCCCCAACGATCCTTACGGGTTATGGGAAATTGAAGTGAAGTGAATAAAAGAACCTTTGAACAAAAATTGGCAGGTAATATAAAAAATGATAGCAAGAGTTTATATGCTTATGTAAGGAGTAAACAGAAAGTTCGAGATAAGGTCGGACCATTGGAAAACAACAGTGAAAACATAATTTCAGACGGGTTCCAAATGGCAGAGGTCCTGAATGAGTATTTCAGCTCAGTTTTTACCACTGAAGATATCAGCTCACTTCCAGTTCCACTGACTAAATTTGAGGGCAATAAATCAGAACATTTAGGCCAGTTATTTGTAACTTCTGAATTGATAGCAAGAAAATTAAGAAGATGAAAGATAATAAATCACCTGGAGTTGATGGGATACCACCAAAACTGCTTAAGGAAATTGTTGAGCAAATTAGTACACCACTTGCTAAATGTTTTAACTTGTCACTAGAAGAAGGAATAATTCCTTCAGAATGGAAAGAAGCAAACATTACGCGGCTATTTAAGAAGGGATCGAGGAAGAAGCTAGAAAATTACAGACCAGTGAGTTTAACATCAGTTGTATGTAAATTACTCGAAACATTAATTAGAGACCACATGGTGGAATTCCTTGTAAAACATAAATTAATAAATACATATCAACATGGAATCCTAAAAGCAAGGTCATGTCTTACCAATTTCTTATGTTTTTTTGAAGAAATTACAAAGTGGGTAGATGACGGGTTACCAGTGGATGTTGTCTACTTAGATTTTCAGAAAGCTTTCGATAAAGTGCCAAATCAAAGATTGTTACTTAAACTAAAAGCCCATGGTGTAGGCAATGATGTAATCAACTGGATATAAAAGTGGCTTACACACAGAAGACAGAGAGTAATAGTAGATGGTGAGATTTCAAACTGGAAATCTGTTTTGAGTGGGGTACCACAGGGATCAGTATTAGGCCCTATACTGTTTTTAATATATATAAATGATTTGGAGGATGATATATATATCTAGCTATGTACTCAAATTTGCAGATTACACAAAAGTATTCAGAAAGGTTAATAATGCTATAGATAAACACGATGATCTAGAAAAATTAGTTAAATTGTAAGAAAAAATGGCAAATGTTATTCAATTTTGGGAAGTGTTAATGTATACACATAGGACATGGAAATATGGACGAGGAATATAAAATGGGGGATGCTGTACTAGGTAGAACCACACAAGAAAGGATTTAGGAGTAACATTTAGTGCTGACAGGAAAGTTTCAGAGCAATGTGGGATTGCTGTTTCGAAAGGAAATCAAATTCTAGGGCTAATTAGGAGAACTATCACGTATAAAGAGAAACATATAATTGTACCCCTGTACTAAACAATAGTTAGACCACATTTGGAATATTGTATTCAAGCATGGAGGCCATATCGTAAAAAAGACATAGACAAGCTAGAAAGAATACAACTAAGAGCAACTAAAATGATTCCAGAATTAATAGACCTTAGTTACGAAAGTCGCTTATTACAATGTGGTTTGACAACACTAGAGACCAGGAGACTAAGAGGAGACCAAATAGAAGTGTTTAAAATAGTGAACGGTTATGAGTATGTTGATAGGAATATGTTCTTCAAACTTAAAGAAGGCAGTAGACACCAGAGGCCAAATGCGGCATCAGTTAAGGAGCAGTGTAGGTTGGACATGAGAAAGTACTCTTTCTCACAGAGGGTTATAAATAAATGGAACAAACTGCCAAATGATTGTGTTAATGCTAGTAGTGTGAATGTGTTTAAAAATATAATTGACATATATCTGATAAGGGCGGGCTACACATAGATAATAAAATTGTTGGACTATCGATAAGCCAATGGCTTCCTGGTCCACTTGCCATTTGGAACTTTTTTTTTTAAAGAAGAAGAACTTTATTGTTCTGGATGTCCGCAACGCTCCATCCATCAACATCAACGATCAAACCCTAGAAGTTCCAGACCAACGGGCCGTCCGATGTTTCGCTTCAATGATGTGTACAGACGTGATATGAAAGCCTGCAACAGCGAAATAACGTCATGGGAGACAGCTTCCGCAGAACGCGGGATATTGTATTTATTGTATTTTGTTTTATTCAGTTCCAACAGGTCCGAAGACTCAGTAACAAGACTGATAACAAAATATAAGAACAATACGTGTAACTGTTAAAAAACAGTAAGAACAGTAATTATAATAAGGGTATAAAACCATACAATACCGATATTACTAAAATAGCGTGATAAGACATTAGCATTTTACATAGAAATATTTTTAATTATATATCTGAAAGTAATGGCTCCAATAAATATATCACAAGTGGGTTCAGTTAAATACAATGTGTTCAAATTAGTCATACATCTGTTTAAAACGGAGAATTTTCTAATGTTGATTCTGCTATTGGAAATTCTAAAAGCAGTGTAGTTTCGTAGATATCTCGAAATACAATTAAATTGGATATTTCCTACCAGATAGGACGAATTTAAATGAGAGTGCACACACCTATGTAAAAAGATCAGATCTGCAACTTGCTAACGATGTTGAAGGGACGATAGTCTAAAATGATGGCAAAGCGCAGGATAATTGTCAGTGGAGTATTGTATTTTGGATTTGCAACATAGATACTTAATGAATTTGTTTTGAACTCGTTCCATTTTGCCTATAAAAGTACGTTGCCTTGAATTCCAAGTAACGCTACAATACTCCAAGTGGCTTCTGACTAGATATATATATATAAGGATCGCGAAGCTTGTACATCGCTAAATGTTGTGCAAACGCCCTTAATAAAACCACACATATTTAAAGCTGTATATACATTACGAATAGTATGATCTTTACAATTCAAATTTCTAATCAATGTGACTCCGAGATGGGAAGTCGTGAAAATACGTCGGCCATTATCATTTCACTAACTGGGCGGCATGGGACGTTGAAGTCACAACCTTGGAACTCATACGTTGCAAGCTTGGGGGTGCTGCATGGATGGGTTTCTGGAAGATCATTTCCATCGGCTTGTGGTACGATATGACGGTAAACGTTGTCCCGTACAGGTAGTGGTGGAATCGCTGTATCCCACGGATAACTGCTATGCATTCTCTTTCCAAGTTACTGTAGTTCGCTTGTGCTTTACTGACAAATGTCACAGGTGTGCCAATTTGGATCAACACTCCGCCCAGACCTTTCATAGAGGCATCAACCTCAAGGACTGCATCGCTGCTTGGATCATAGTACTTGAGGCCAATGTTGCCTGCGACAAGTTCTTGAGCTTTTCAAATGCCCTCTGGTGGTATTCGATTCACTCGAATGGGGTGTCTTTCTTCACGAGGTCTCGAAGAATAGCTGTGTGATCAGATAACTTGGGAGGTGTGTAAACATGAATGTCAGCGTACCAAGGACTTTATGTAGGTTCTCCTTGTCTTGTGGCATTGGCATCTTGAGAATGTCCTCGACCTTGGCTGGATCTGGGAAGGCTCCTTTGTCCGTGTATACTCTTCCAATGAAAAACATAGTGTTGGTCTAGATAATGCACTTTTGTGATGTTAGCATCAATCCGTCTTTCCGACCCATCTTGATGAAGTTAATGACTATTTCATCGTGTTGTTCTTCAGTTCCTCCATAGATGGTGATATCATCGCTGATCCCAACACATCCTTCACATTTTTCGAAAATGGCATCCATGCGTTGTTGGAACACATCTTGGCTGAGACCCAAAGGATAGGACATTGAAACAGTGACGTCCAAGAGGGGTTCTGACTGCGTTTTGCTCTTCAGAGGACGGTGCCAACTTCACACTACAGTATCCAACTTTGTAAAGCGTTTTGCCCTGGAAAACGGCCGATGACTATCCTCGTTGACTGTTGGGTAGTTGGTCGGAATGTCACCAACCTCGAATTTGCGAATGAATCGACATCAAGAGATACGAACTTCAGCATTTCCCATGATGGCAACCCCAGTATTGCAGGTCCTGATACTTCGACAACATAAAACTTCTGGCAATGGTACTCGGTCGTTTCGTCGAATGCTTAATTCGATGGATCCAAAACATTTGATGTTTTACACTGTGTAGAAGATAGTTACATATTTGTTTCCCGCTGTAGGATTTGCTCTAGTGGAATACTACCAAAACATATGTTTAAAAGTTCGTAGTGGTAGGGTATTTCCTCATGATCCAGTGTCTATCTTTGTTCCGAAGAGGTCTTGGACTTTGGGCTGATCAGGATATCTCATCACTGTAGCGAAAGCTCCTTCTCCATGTACAGCATTGACTGATATGTCGCTTACCTGGACTGGATTGACAGTTTTCGCGTATGTGAATTTGAATTTGCTTCCATCTTTGATGTTGCTTGTCTGTCTTGGTCAAATCTACTTTTTGAAATGTGTCTTGATTTTCGACAGAGCTTCTTCCTATGTCCCATACATCCGCATGCTAGGCACCTGTCTTTGTACGCAGGACAACATTTGGGACGATGGTGTAGACCACAGTTGGAACAGCTCGATCGTGTGACAACATTGACATTAGTTGCTACAGGAGCTGACATATTTCTCAGAGATGTCTTCGAAGCTTGTACAGCCTCATGTTCGCGGCCTCTTTCGATGACGTCCTTGATCAAGTAGCCTTTAGGTTTTAATAAAAGTTTTTTTGCGCAAGTCTTCTACAGGAGTAGATACTATGATCATTTCGATCAATCTCTAATTCTGTCCATTGCTTTCAAATTTGCACTGTGTAGCCTTTTCACGGAGTTTTGATACAAAGTCGCTTATATTTTCCTCGGCTTTCCAGACGATGGACGCGAACAATTGTCTTGATTGTTGCACCAACTGTTCCTCAATGAGGGCCCACACTGCATTAGGATCTTTCTTTTCATCGTCGGACAAACCTGATGCCAGGAATCTTCTCATTCCTTCATCTCCAAATGCTATTTTGAGTTTTGTTTCTTGTTTGTAACGGTTATTAACGTTCTGATCTTCGATATACAATTCCATTCTAGCCTTAAATGCTCTGAATGCGTCAGCCACGGTTTCGTGGCCTCAGTTCATGGTAGGTATTTTTATTATGGCCATGTTCGTTCAGGTACGGTAACGGGGTTAACAGTTTTCCTTCATCTGCGGTTTCGCACGGTAGGAATGCTAATTTTATTAATTAGGCGCGGTAACGGCATTTTAGCGCGTTCAACAAGTAGTACATTGTTGTAGGAATTAGTCACATGGTCTGCATGTTTTTGGTAGCCCATTTTTTACCGCTGCCACCATTTAATAAGAAGCATCGACGCTCATATGATGGTTATACATGTTTTCATATAGCTAACTTAATCGTGCCTTCCTGCCTTATGTGGATGTTCGACCAACCGCACCAGATGGCAACACATATCGTTACAGCTAATCGTAGGCCTTATACAATTTGCAAGTTGACTTGTGAAAATATACGTAATAGTTGCACCAAAACACATCAGCGTCAAACATTCAAATCAAATAATATCCTAAACAAAATATATAGCATAACAATCTAGACAATACACACATAATGATGGTGTGCACCATAGTGCACCTCGTACAAGATTTACAACAGGAAAGTCACACATTTCCTTTACCTCAACCCATTGTTGAAGATGAGAACGTAAACGTATTTACTTCACCACTGGCACTATGCTGTCACCCAAATCAGCAACTGTTACTTTATCTAAAAATATTTGTTCTCCACCAAAATTAAATGCTAACACAATTATAAACAATATCACTAAACAACGAGTCTTCCATTGATACCAAACATGCCAACATTTCGTTTATCTGTTAATTCGTTGTAACAAACAATTTTCGGAAATCTTGATTTGCCGTTGGTCGCCATTCGGCGCCACTATCTCAACTCACAATCACTAAGTTCAATCAATAAAGTAAACAAGCTAATTCTATATAAACTCTCACAATCTCCGATCTGTATATGTGACACGCTGGTCAACCAGACTGTCAAACTGACATTTGGGCCAAATAATAACTTGCATAAAACGAAACAACAGTCATGGTTTTCGGGCAATGCATGTAAAAGAGTTAACAAAAACTAACCAGTTGCAAATTCACGTTTGTGGTTTTCTTAGAATATGTTCTAAAGTGGAGCCGGTGGAAGCAAAGCAAACTCTCAGTCAATCGAGCTGCTATGTCAGAACGGGATAATCAAATAAGCATCTGCCAAAATACGTCGCATATGTTGAGCTTAGACGTAAACAGCATGGTTATATCGCATTTGCAAGTACAGGACTAGGTGCCTACAAATAAAATTTTCACTTTGTGAGCGAATATTGTCAGATGTACGGTTATCTAACAGTATATGATGCGGCCCATGATATTTAAATGCCAACACAATTTTCCTAGTAAACCATTTACGCAATATTCTTGATTGTATATGCAAATGGCTATGTTTTGGCAACTCTTATCAAGTTATCACTCGCCCACCACCACGATTTTTTTTTCGTTTTAAGGTAGGTGCCTACCCTGAAATCAAACTAACTGCGCGACGGTCTGCGCATCTTAGTCTTACAGCGACTGTACCTCTGCGTAGGCATCTCGGCTTAGTCACGCCGTACCTAAATATTTAAATGAGGACGGGATGTGGTTATCTCAGAGCTGCCTTGTGCACTTGATGTTTACAGTGTTACGCTCCGTCCTCTCGGTAGGTTTTACATGCACTAGTTTAATTGCTGCACAATAACTATTTGTACAATTTTTAATATGTACGCGGCGATGTAGTGATTAATTAATCACACCGGAATCAAACTGTTGCAATCGTTATGACTTTTAGGATATGTATCATTAGTTTTATTAAGTTGAACTTGTCGTAAAAAACAAGTAATTTTTTTCGTAAGCAAATACTTACAAATTATGAGATATCTAAACACCATTCAAGTACCTTATCTAATTTATGAACTGTAGTATGCACGTTTTAGCAAAGACCTCCAAGCTATTGCACCGTGTATTTGAATGTGTAGTAATTTCCTAATAGTTTCTAGTATCGCCCGGAATCCCTTCGGTGGCTGTCAGAGCAAAATAGTTTTGATGTTTTTAATGTGGCAGACGTATAATGTGGTCGTGGCGACACTTCCAATTTTGAGTAAAATTACTGCAGTGTTCATGACCAAGAAGATCACATTAGTTCAAGCGCAATGACAACTGTACCGGTTGTGTTGACACTATTGTAATTATATTTGTGATTACTTGTTGATAAGATTGCCTTCATCATCTAGCAGTAATTCAAGGGTTCCGGTTCCATGGTGCTTCAATGTTACATACAACTGCCTGGTTGGACCAGAATTTGTCCACGCGGTTTCTAAATGAATTTATGGATTTTGCCTGTACGACTGTTTCAGGCAGGACATTCGAAGGTTCAGTCGCTCTGAGAGGAAAAGCATTTTTCTTATATTTATATTTGATCTTTTCGTAAACACTTTAGCGTATGACCTCTATTCCCTGTCCTGAAAGATGCTTCATCCCATTGTAAAAGTTTAGGTGAGTATTCATTGTCGTATAAATTGTGCATAATTTTAAAAGCTTCATTTACATCTCATCATAACCAACTATATGCTAATGAGGGTAGCTTAAGTGAGTTTAGTCTATCTACAGTCATAAGTTCGTCGTTCCTTTTAATTCTTTGATTGCTCTTTTTCGACGTTTTCTATTGTAATAATGTTTTTTTTTCTTATAAGGGTACCGTGCTGCTATGGCATAGCCAATATGCTTTCTTATAATTGTTTTATATATGGCACGAACGTATCCTTGTCTAGAAGTCTTTGCTTTTTAATTGTGCCGAGCGGATGCTTGGTTTTGTTTAATGCTATATAATATTTCATTGTCCCAACGTTATTTTTACAAGTAGTGATATGTTTGCATTTGTCAAGATGACATTTTAATAACCACTTATTACTCCACTGCTATAACATAATTCGGTCATGTTGTAAGATGTTCTGGTCATTGTTACATGTAATATTTCTAAATATCTTGATGTCGTCTGCAAATAAAGTTTAACAGACTTTGTTAACTCTGGTTATATATAGCACAAATAGTATTGCTCCTAAGACCGAACCCTGAGGTTTCCCAGAAGTCACTTTGTGCCATTTTGATTCTTTTACATTCGCATCAACTTTTTGTTTTCTATTTTTCTATCTGTGAGTAATGCCTCTGTCCAATTCAGTATTATGTTCCTAATGTTGAAGCTATCCAATTTACTTTTTAGCCTCTTCTGTGGTAGAATGTCAAAAACTTTTTGGAAGTCCATATCAATGGTATCTGTATAATTGACGTTATGGAGTCCCAAGTTCCAAATATCTAAAACTTCGTTAATTTTGAGGACTATTGAAGGCCCTGATATAAAACCATATTGTTTTGGGCTAAATATACCATTTTCCTTTATATATTCGATAATATGGTTTCTACTTATCTTATTCATGCATGTGTATAATATACGTGTAAGGATTACTGGACGATAATTGCATACTGAATTCTTATTTCCTTTTTTAAAAATTGCAGATAATTTTTTCTTCTTTCTAGACGTTATGAAAACTAGCCGTTTTTATCGACGTTTCAAATATTATATTGCAAGAATATTTGCTTTTTCCCCATCATCTGATGTTGATCGGGATTTCGCACTAATTGGATATGAAATTAATTTTCCAATTTCTGGTTTAATTGTAGTTTTGGATCAATAATATTATCAAAAGGCTTTTGGGTTCTTTTTTTGTTTAATCTACAACTTTTCGTGTTAAGGCTCTGGCTTTGTTTCTAATTTAGCTATAATCTATATATTTATTCCCTTCTCTTGTTTCCATATATCTTATCCATAATCTATTTTTATGTCTAATAAGTTTTCTAGTGTTTGCATTCAGGGGAAATTACCTTTACATTTTTGTTTTATGTATTTTCTTCTAATAAATTTAATTATATCTTATGGATTTCCCATTGTCTATTTATATTGTTATCTCAACCCTTAAATTTGGTTTTCTAAATTGAAAGATTCTGGCAACATTTTATTTCATTTAGGATTATAATTATAATCGCAAGTAATGTTCACGTTTTTAAAGTGGCTGGCACCGAAACATATAAACAGCTATTATGTCTTACACAGTGTCATTACATTATTAAACGAACCCATTAGTTTCATTCAGAACAGCGACTATTGGACTATTTGCTTATCAGCTACTGTGGCCTGCACCACATATATTCAGGAACGGCAGACTTCATCATCATCATCAATCCCTTAACCTTACAACCAGCTGTCTCCATTTCCTATCATCTGCAGCCCTTTGTGTCTCTGAGAAGTCCAGGCCTGTCCACTCTTTGATGTTGTCCTCCCACTTCTTGCTCTGTCTTCCTCGTCCTCTTGCTGCTCTCCTAACGGTGCCTTGCAGGATGGTTTTGTCATGCCGGATGTTCGTGAGACGTGCCCGTACCATTTCAGCTTCAGTCTCTTTACCGTCGTTAGGAGATCTTCATAGGGCCCGATGGCTTGTTTGATTATGTTGTGGACCTCTTTGTTGGTTACATGGTCCTTGTACGAGATGCAAAGGATCTTTCGATGGCACCTCATTTCCATGGCTTGTACTCTTCTTTGCGGTTCGGCTGTAAGAGTCCATGTCTCGCATGCGAATAGAAATATTGACATGACAAGTGATCGCATCAGTGTGATTTTGGATCAAAGGAGATGTGTTTATCTTTCCATATTGGTTTCAGTCTTGTCATCGCTGCCGTTGCCTGGGCAATCTTTGAAATGAATTATTATTACATCATCCGCATATATCTTCCATAGTTTCGGTTTGCATGTTATAGGTTCTGTGAGAATAGCTTGCTGTTCCAGCCATTCCATCAAGAGATTTACAATTACAGGTGACACCGGACATCGCATTGCTGTGCAAAATTTCTGCTGATAAATAGTGCCCCTGAAGCTAAAATATGTAGTTGTGATAATGAACTTCAGCAGCTGCATTATGTTCATCCACATTATGTTCATCCACATTATGTTCATCCACATTATGTTCATCCACATTTAGATTTGTCAGTAGTTTCAGTTTTGTGTCGTCTTCTAGTCACTTCTTGATGACATCCAGTCCCTCGTTGATCGGGGTGTTAGTGAAGAGAGACTCGACGTCTTGTAATAAGAACATATCATATTGTTCGACCAGTATATAAGCCATTTCATTGGCTAATTGCTTCGAGTGTTTTATGTGGTATAAAGTCTTACCCACAATCGGAGCTAGTAGGTCTGCCAGTGATATTGATACATTGCACCCTATTGACCCTGTATACTCCACAATAGGTCTGAGAGGGTTGTCTGGATTATGGATTGTTTTTAGTACAATGAATCCTCGGTACATTTTCAACTGTCGGGTATAAATACTTATGCAGTTCTTCTGTCTGTGTTCTTATGATTGACACTAACGGTTTCTTGTATTTTTGCGTAGGGTCTTTCTTCAGCTTCTCGTACATCTTATTGTCTGATAAAAAGGTGATGACATTTTGTAGATACTCATCAATGTTCATAACTTCTGTTGCGGCAGCAATCGACATGCTTGTTCCGTTGCGACGATGAATTCCTCCACCGGCAGCTTGTCTGGTGTAACCGCGAAGTTTAGTCCTTTTCCGAGAACCCTGGTTTGGTCGTCGGATAGCTTGTATTTTGATACATTCACTACCCACTTCTTTAATTGAGTGCCGGACAGATCGATGTTGTTTCCGTCGTTCACTCTTGTCGTAGTTAGTCTCTTTTATTTGCTTACCTGTCACCGTTTTGAATTTTCAAATTATCTCTCGCAAAATCTCGTCATGTGCGAGAACACGTGTTTACTCACGTTGATTGGTAACTGTTCTTTGATCTCCCGTAATATCTCTTCTTTCCGATCCTGTAATACGCCTAACTTGTTGTTAATTAGTATGATTCGTTCCTTATCATGTCCTTTTCGGCTATCTTGGTAATGTCTCTTGCATTTTGTGTCGTTATGCCACACTTTATCTTCAAGCTGGGATGTGTTAACAAGACATGAAGCAGTGTTAAAACGGAACAGTTCACTATGGATATGGGAAATTACCAATTTATCAAACGGGACGATAAATGAATTGAACAAAATATATAATGATATAATGATATATAAAAAATATGTAATGTCAGCAGAGTGAATTTGTTTAGATATAAAATCGACAGATAGCTGATGTAATTTGAACAAATGTTGCACTCTCGATCAGCCAATGGTTTCAATGTCAACTTGCCATATAGCTTTGGACAACAATCTTATTAATTTGTTTAACATTTAAATCTTACCAACTTCAGTAAGTGCAACATTTATTATTTTGTTTAATTCAGTGATGCAAACGAAAATACGAAAATGTTGCATTTCAACCTTGCAAATTATATATATTCGATAAATAGCATATTATGGGTTAAGTTATTTGAGGGGTCTACTGGTGAAGGTACGTCTATGGAATTTTTGGCTTATCGTATATTGACCCATTTAAAATTTAATGTTCTGACTGTGATCTACTGTTGATCACTGCGGTACCCTTAGTAAAGTAACCGGTTGGACTTATATTATACAATGGAAAATACTTCTAATTGCGCTAAGATCCTCGGGAGACCGTAGCTCGGCAGCTCACAAAAACAAAAGGGGTTAGGCAGTTTCTAACCGATTAGCATTTCCAGTTTCAAGCACTTGGAATGGTACACTAAGGATATATGGTGGATAACCGAGTTTAAACAGGTAGCTTTTACTTTACGGATAAATTTTATTTTATTTCCGAGGGACTTAATGATAACAGGGAGTGAGTTTCACACCATAATCGATGGTGGCAACTGTGGTTTTGCGACAGGCATCAACGCATAATAATCACAATGCATTCTACTATCACGTTGAGAACAACCAATTTTGCCTTTAGGAGGAAAGACACAATTTATATTGTATTTACATAAAGATCGGGTTCTCGCTTCTGCACTAGCCTGTTTTAATTGACACATGAAAACTTGCTCAATATGTAGTTTGGTGCAAAAAAAAGTTAAATCAAACAAACAAATGTTATGTTACGTTCCAGATAAAGACACACGATGCATGGTATATTGTTGAGCTAAAGTAGACTCTTACTACGTGAGAAAGCAAATGTAGCGACTCGAGCTGGCAAATTGTTATGGAAAAAGGAACGTTACTAAAACCTAGTTGGACACAATGGCTACTGGCGTGTAGATGGAGACTCGATGAACAACAAAACACTACTTGACTATTCGCCGGTGTTGTATGTTGACAAAAAGATCATACAGCTCGGAGCGAACGTAGTGCCCTTCAGCTTTGACTGCAGCTGTCACCAGTTGATGATTAGCACCTAGAGATCATGGCGATGACAGAAAAACGAAAAGTGAAACTGCATGTTTGGGAGAATAAATGGATGAGAAAAATCCCGACTGTGAAAAGTCTGATGAGGAGCCGGCTAAAGTGGGCTGGAAATGTAAAAAGAATGGAAGGGGGACGGTTGATGAAGAGAGCGGATACGCTTAGAGTGGAGTGTAGAAGGAGAAGAGGAAGACATAGATTGAGATGTGAGAACTGCAGGAGAGGGAGGGGAATGGAGAATGAGACCGAGGGATAGGGGGGAGTGGGGACGGTTGGCGGAGACGAAAGTGAAACGGAACTAGGGACGAAGAAGAAAACAAAATCGACGACCGGTATCGGTGCCAGCCTCACTCCGGACTACAGTTACAATATTGTCATCATCAGCGATCCATCGAAGACAGATGCATTTGTTGTGAGTTCGAATATGGCTAGTCAGATCTTAGCCCGACACAGCTTCCCACGGTGTGGACACTTGTAATCAGGATGTGGCATAGGTACATTTTATTAATGCTTAATGGCTCTCATCTTCTTGTTCTCTCGGGTTTTGGTTTCGATTGCAAGTTTGTTGGTTTCAAAAAACCTGGTGCCGTTTCGTGTTATGGAACGCCAATTATTACGTGATAGAGCCTCGGCTCACTAGCAATCTTGTAGACATGGTATATTGATTACATGAACAGAAATGTTGTTGCAGAACCATATTAACCCCGTCATATTCTCTCAGTGTCCTCAACAAATGCACATGAAGGCACCACCATAAACATTAATAGTTTTTGACTCAGCGTCATCTCATAGACCCACAGGCGGAGAACGTCTTTGATGTATGCCTTTAGAGTTTTTGATGGCATAAAGGAAGAAAAACAAGTCAATTGTTAAAGTGAACTGTTCCATGAAAGGGGTCGTATCCATGTTTCGTACACGCTTGATAATGATAATTTACACAGTTGCTCTCCAGTCGGCAGTGCGATCAGCCGCAAAGCATCAAATGCCATAATTTTGCATAATTCCATTCGTCCTTTCATCGATCTATAAAACGTTATTTTATATGATTGGGTTATTTATTTGTATTTTATTCGTTTTCATGCGTAGCTCGTATGAATTTTTAAAACAGTTAACTAATCATTATTCACCATATTTTATTGAGTAGCCTTTGTGTGTGTTAGCAACTACTTGCATGACGGTGACACCTATCGTGCACGTCTTCATCATATTATAATTACAATGACTATTTGGACAGCTTCTAGTACTGTTTTAGTTGTTTCATTATCTTCACCACCTACCCTGAAACTGGCATTCAAAACCTCACTGCACGAGTCTTACCTATTTGGTTGTGACAATGCAATATTTCTATCCATGAATTCATTTCTGATCACTGATTTTCCTGATTACTGCAACGCTTTCCAGTATTCAAAACACGTTATGGCTGTAATAGACGAGGTTTCACGTGGCTCGCCAAATACCACTGAAACAAATTATTGTAAGGTGCTTCAGTCTTGAATAAAATTAATAATTTAATAGTTTCACGGCGTCATTCTCGTTTAGCAAATAACAGTCCATTTGGCCTAGTGAAGGCTTGTGAAAAGCACTGACAAATTTACATATAGTATGGGTATGGTCCCTCTCCACTAGCAGCGTGTTGCAACACGGTCGACTGGGTTTGCTGACCCAGATTCTTGTGCTGCCACCGACCAGGAATATATAATTCAAAAGGTCTTTCTGCGCAGTTGACGCCTGCTCGTCCTGCGCACTGGTTCACTCGCTGAAGGTGAGTTCATCGGCAGTGAGAACATGGTACAACACGGGTTGTGTCGTTTGGGGTCTTTCAGCACAGGTACAGTAGTTGTGCTGCTGTTTGTCGTGATAGTTGGTAAGTAAGCATTGCTACTTGATGCACATTGTTACGAATTTAAAGTGGGCTGTAAAAAAACCGATGATATTATTTGGGAAAGAAAATAGCAGTGACGCCGTTGTCTGGCAACTACTTAGCCACGGCTTTATGCTTGAGGTATGTTGAGAAATATAAGCGGTACTGAATGTAAACATATTTAGTAATACTAAATTAACAAGTCTTTATGGTATGAGAAGCTCGTGTTGATTACTCTAAAATAATGTGTTTGACAAGTGTCACACTATGTTCGTAACCTCATATTTGGTTAGGTATTACACTACAATGTTTGTCGCATGATGGAGACTTCAGACGATTGAATAGTTTTCCTGACACTTGTTGCGGGGTGGGTGGCGCGCAAGGGGAAATCCCGTGCACAGAAGCAGAACGGTGATTGGCGCTTACTGGCTAGCAGCCCTAGCGCTGTTTCTCGTCTATTCGTTGCCTAAGTTGGCCACACCACGGCCTTTGTAGCTACTCATATACATCAGCAGGCACAAGGTAGCAACGGATAACTGGTTGAGCAAAAATGGTTTCATTGTCCATTCGCCATGTGGAACATGTTGCTTTGGACAACAATCTTGTTAAATCTAAGTAATTGGATAAACTGGCCGACGGCCCGCAGTTGGAAACTCGATGAACAACAACACACTACATGGCTATTCGCCGGTGTTCCGTGATTGCCAATGACAGTTAGAGGAGGGTGTTCGTGATTTCAAGCTGACAATGCAGTCCGCAGCTTTGGTTTCAACCGTAATCAGTTGATGATCAGGACTGAACAAAACTGTAATTGCAATATTGTAAACATGGATTTTAGATTAACATGGCCCAAAATGTAACCGTAAACACCCACAACCAAAGAAAAGCATTCAATTGATATCGCGCCCCTTCATCTTTCATTGCTCCAGCCTACCTATTCACGCAAACACAATATCAACTTCCATTGAAGCATCCAGCCACACTACAATTATTGCGCGAAAGCTGTTCGCTCTTATAATTTCATCACAGTAATACCATCTCTGTATATTGCCAGGTACTCGTTTACAGCTGAGTGAACCGAGTCAAAGTGGGTGGAAAGGAATTGGCCAATGTGTGAAACGGCAGCAGGTGCACTCAAATCCCGACTTTCTTGATTGACAGAACGGCGTATACGGCCGAGCTAACGCGCCACGCGCTACCAAGCCACAAAGCGTTGAAGTGTTTTTTAGATAAGGGTCTACGCGGGCTGCGACCAGGAGTCACGAAAGCCGTACTATCCAAATTTGGAATATACTTGATCATAACTATTAATAAACTATGTAAAAATAAAGTTGAATATAGCCGGGTTAATAGGCATGTCTTTGCCACAATAAATCATTAAACTAATTCAACGCTGTTTCTGAATCTGGATGTGCTGAAGGTAGGGCATGCCATGACTTGTGCAGGATTGTAAAATCTGTTTTGGTGTTGTAGTTAGTTGCAGTCAGTTAACAAAATAATAAGTTAACAGTAGCTGTCATCTCATAGGCATAGTTAATTATATTAGTGCGTTGATTATATTAAAAAATGCTGTTGTTTAACCTGTCCAAGATATTAAGCCTATTTGATTGTGACAAAACAATATTTTCAAGATATCATTATACATTGATCCGTGAATACATCAAAACCGCCATACGGTTGATTGGACTGATTATTGATACGAATTCCAGTATTCAAAATACGTTATAGCTGTAATTTAACAAGACTTTATAAGATTTAACAAAATTGCCATCCAAGGCGAAGGCCCACAAGGCAAGTGGACAAGGAATCCATTGTCTTACTGAGATTCCAAAATGTTTTCATCTGTGTGCAATCCACCCTCTTGAAATAAGTGTTAACTTGTTTTTATTAAATATATTCACGCTACTAACATTTACGCAATGTATTGATAATTTAATCCATCCATCTGTGAGAACGAGTACTTCCTGATATTAAATCTACACTGATCCTTTATTAATCTTATAGTGTCCTCTAGTTAGACTATCTTTCTTGAGTGAACAACATGTGTCTGTCAATATTTTCAAACCCATTCAATATATCAACAACTTCAATTTGATATAATCTTAACCTCCTTGTCTTTGTGGTTGTTAAATCACATTCTCTTAGGCATTCTTAAATAAGGTCTCTCAGTTCTGGAATCATATTATTTGCTCTCCACTGTTTTCAATCAAGCGCATATTATAAGAGCTTGTATATATATATATATATATATATATATATATATATATATATATATATATATATATATATATATATATATATATATATATATATATATATCCTTCTTACGATACGGTCTCCAAGCTTGTATGCATTATTCTCCTAATCAACCCTAGAATGTGATTCTCTTTGAAGCTGCAATACCACACTGCTCTGAAAGTTTCATGTCAGCGCTTGTTGTTACTCCTATGTGTGTAGACATTTACATTTCCCAAAATTTAATAACATCTGATATGTTTCAGATCATTTAACTAAAGTGTCTAGACCGTTTTACAAATGTTGTCTATAACCATCATTTTAACCTTTCTAGAGACTTTTGTGTCATCCACAAATTTCAGTTGGTTGCTTATTATATATAATCGTCCAAGTCATTGATATATATTAAGAATAATAAAGGTCGTTGTACTGAGCCTTGTGATACCCAAACTGATTTCCAATTTGAAACCTCCCCATCTACTAAAGAACCCTGTCTTCCGTCAGTTCGACATTTTCTATACAGTCATTTATGTTATCCCGATACCTTGGGTTATAATTTAAGTAGTGATCTTTGATATGGTACTTTGTCGAAAGCTTTCTAAGTAGATAGTATCTACTGGTGATCCCTCGTCTATCCACTTAATTATTTCTTGCAAGAAACATAACATATTTGTTAAGCTTGACTTTGCTTTTAGGAATCCATGTTGAGATGGATTTATTAATGTGTGCATAACAAGGGATTCATTTTGTATATTTATAACTATATTTAATACATTCGCTCCTCTGGTTGGTTGTAGCACGTGTTGAGTTGGGAAGCTATCCTGTATTAAAATGTCTTGCAGCACGGTCGACTGGGTTTGCTGACCCAGTTTCTTGTGCTGCCCCAGACCAGGAAGATTTGGGGATGGTCGCTAGGAGGAGCAGAAGGTTGTACCGTTTTTTGCTGTCGTCTGTTTTAAGACAATTTCTTCTTGCTGTTGCTAAGCTATACTTGCGGGCGTAACGTCTTTTTTATGTTCATGTACTATAACAACTGTTTTATCAAAGATGTTATCAACTTTTATCCTGAATCAAACTTGTGAGTGTTTACGATTGACTGGGCGATAATACAGTTTCAGTTCGTAGGACGGAACTCGCCCTATATTGTTCGCGCCGGCCAGTCCCTCGTTGATCGGGGTGTTAGTGAAGAGAGACTCGACGTCTTGTAATAAGAACATATCATATTGTTCGACCCTAGTATAAGCCATTTCATTGGCTAACCGCTTCGATTGCTTTATGTGGTGTGATGTCTTACCCACAATCGGAGCTAGTAGGTCTGCCAGTGGTATTGATACATTGCACCCTATTGACCCTGTATACTCCACAATAGGTCTGAGAGGGTTGTCTGGATTATTGATTATTATTAGTACAATGAATCATCGGTACATTTCTAGCTGTCGGGTGTAAGTACTTATGCAGTTCTTCTGTCATTTTGCCATCTTCCTTCAATATTCTTATGATTGACACTAACTGTCTCTTGTATTTTTGCCTAGGGTCTTTCTTCAGCTTCGCGTGCATCTTATTGTCTGTTAAAATGGTGATGACTTTCTGTAGATACTCAACAATGTTCATAACCACTGTTGCTTTCCCCTTATCTTCTGGCAGAGTCATTATGCTTTTTTCTTTGCGCAGCTCTGCTAACGCTTGTCTCTCTTTCCTGTTAATGTTCGTTTTCGGCAGTTGCGCTGTTTCAATAATCCCAGCCACTTGACATCTTAATTGCTCTGATTTGGCAGCAATCGACATGCTAGTTCTGTAGCGATGATGAATTCCTCCATCGGCAGCTTGTCTGGTGTAACCGCGAAGTTTAGTCCTTTAGTCCTTTGCCGAGAACCTTGATTGTCGGTTAGATTGTATTTTGATACATTCACTACCCACTTTGAATTCCGGACAGATCGATGTTGTTTCCGTCGCTCATTCTAGTTAGTATCTTGTATTCGTTTAGCTGTCGCCATTTTTACAAATCCTCTCCCGCGAACTCTCGTCAAGTGCGAGAACACGTGTTTAATCACGTTGCTTGGCAACTTTTCATTGATCTCCCGTAATATCTCTTCTTTCCGAGACTGTAATACGCCTATCTTAATGTTAATTAGTCGGATTCGTTCCTTATCATGTCCTTTTCGGCCATCTTGATTATGTCCCTTGCATTTTGTGTTTCTATGCCACACTTTACCTTCAATCTGGGAGGTTTTAACAAGACATGAAGCAGTGCTAAAACGGAACATTTCAATATGGATATGGGAAATTACCAATTTATCAGACGTGACGATAAATTAATTGAACAAAATATATAATGATAATGATATAATTATATATAAAAAATATATAATGTCAGCAGTGTGAATTTGTTTAGATATACAATCGACAGATAGCTGATGTAGTTTGAACAAATGTTGCACTCTCGATCAGCCAATGGTTTCAATGCCATGTGCAACGTGTAGCTTTGGACAATTATTTTTTAACATTTAAATCTTACCAACTTCGTAAAATTTCAGTAAGTGCACCATTTATTTTTTTATTCAGTTGTGCAAACGAAAATACGAAAATGTTGCATTTTAACCTTGCAAATTATATGTATTCGATAAATAGCATATTATGGGTTAAGTTATTTGAGGGGTTTACTGGTGAAGGTAGTTTTTGGCTTATCGTATATTTACCCATTTGAATATTCACTGCGGTGTTCCTTGTATCTATGGTTATGTACTCATGTTGTTCGCATTTGTTTGTTTGGAAATGCGGTTGTCAGTAAACTTGCGTTCAGTTTAAGAGAATAGTACCTTTACACATTTCCTTCCATTACTGATTAGTAATCCCAGGAAAGAAAAGTCATGTGATCTTACTGGTAGTGGAGATACCCGCGGTGTGACCATTGACCAAGCTGAAAGTAGGGTACGCCACGCGTGAGACATCAACATTCACAAAGATGACGCTAGAAAGTGTACCCTTGATAAAGTAACCGGTTGGACTTATATTATACAACGTAAAAAAAACTTATAATTGCGCTGAAATCCTCGGGAGAACGAAGCTCGGCAGCTCACAAAAACAAAAGGGGTTAGGCAGTTTTTAACCGATTAGCAATTCCAGTTTCAAGCACTTTGATTGGAACACTACGGATATATGGTGTATAACCGAGTTTAAACTGGTAGCTTTTACTTTACGGCGAAATGTTATTTCATTTCGGAGGGACTTAATGATAACAGGGAGTGAGTTTCACACCATAATCGATGGTCGCAATTGTGGTTTGGCGACACACATCAACGCATAGTAATCACAAAGCATTCTACTATCACGTTGAGAACAACCAATATTGTCTTTAGGAGGAAAGACACAAATTATAATGTATTCACATCAATATCGGGTTCTCGCTGCTGCACTTGCCTGTTTTAATTGAAAAATAAAACTTGTTCAATAAGTAGTTTGGTGCAAAAAAAGTTAAATCAAACAAACAAATGTTATGTTACGTTCCAGATAAAGGCAGACGGTGCATGGTATATTGATGCACTAATGTGGTATCTTAATACGTGTGAAAGCAAATATAGTGACACGAGCTGAAACAATTATATGGAAAAAGGAACGGTACTAAAAGTAATTGGACAAACTGGCCGATGGCGTGTAGCTGGAGACTCGATGAACAACAAAACATTACATAACTGTTCGCCGGTGTTGTATGGTTGGCTATGATATGATACAGATACAAGTGTGTGTTCGTGGTGATAAAAATGTCATGCAGCTCGCAGCGAACGTAATGCCCCTCAGCTTTGATTGCAGCTATCACCAGTTGATGATTAGAACCTAGAGACCATGGCGATGACAGAAAAACTACGAGAGAAACTGCATGTTTGCGAAAATAAATGGATGAGAAGAATGGTGAAAAGTCTCACGAGGAAGTTGATGAGGAGCCGGCTAAAGTGAGCTGGATATGTGGAAAGAATGGAAGGGGACCGTTGATGAAGAGGGCGGATGCGCTTAGAGTGGAGCGCAGAAGGAGAAAGGGAAGACAGAGACTGAGATGGGAGAACAGCGTGAAGATAGATTTGGCGGGAGTGGGATGTGAGTGGAGCATGAGACCGAGGGATAGGAGGAAGTGGGGACGTTTGGCGGAGTCAAAGTGAAGCGGGACTAGTGACGAAGAAGAATATGAGTGAATATGTTCATCAGACTAGATGGTTCATATGAGTAATAGTTTTACTTATTTCACAGTCATTTTACCTTTTTCTTCTCGAGACATTTCGATTGCTATCAGCAGTCTTCTTCAGACGACTACCGCTAGATGACAATACGATAGTCATTCTACGCCGATGTCACTGTGGTGTGTGCCCCCTGCGGCCGCGCCCTGGGTGGCCCTTCAGGAGATCATCTTAAACCACAGTACTTCTATCTTTATCCCTCAGCAGAAGCCGTCCCTGGGCTGTACTGCACACCGAAAATCCACAAAAGAAACAAACCCCTTAGGCCAATAGTGGGCTATACTGGCTCAATAGCTTACAACGTGTCACGAAGCCTAGCAGATATTATCGGACCTATGGTAGGACTGACGCAACACCATGTCAAAAACTCTAGACACCTGGCAGTTGAAATGAAATCAATGACCCTGCATGAAGATGAAATGTTCACGTCACATGATGTTGTGTCTCTCTTCACTAACACGCCTATACCTAAGACTATGGAGATAATCAAGACCAGACTACAGAAATACACCACCTTAACAAACAGGACGAGATTGGAAATAGAAGACATCATGGCACTACTGGACTATGTTCTGAACGCAACCTACTTCACATTCAGGAACACAATATACCAACCTAAATTTGGCACAAACCTGGGTAGCCCAGTGTCCCCATCGTCACCAACCTCTTGGGTAGCCCAGTGTCCCCCATCGTCGCCAACCTCTTGGGTAGCCCAGTGTCCCCCATCGTCGCCAACCTCTTGGGTAGCCCAGTGTCCCTCATTGTCGCCAACCTCTTCAGGGAACATCTGGAACAAGAGGCTATTGCCACAGCCCCGATCAACTGTCGACCTAGAATGTGGAAATGTTTTGTAGATGACATACTAGAAGTGATAAAGACAGGGATGAAACAGCAACTGACCAACCATCTAAACAGGGTGGATGAGACAAACAGCATCAAATTCACACATGAAAAAGAAGCATGAGGAACGATACCATTTTTTGGACACTACTAGTGAGGAAGGAATCGGAAGAGGTGAAATTAGTCAACTTCCGATAGAATACCCATACATACCAATACCTAATTTTTCCTCATACCATCCATTACAGGGGGTGATCCGTTCGTTATTAGACAGATGCGAAACACTTGTGAAAGAAGAGGAAGATAAATGGAAAGAAAGAGAACACATCAAGGTAGCTCTAGCGAGATGCGGGTATCCACAATGGATCATATCAACAGTGCAGACAAAGGTGAAAACAAAGAAGGAAGATAACATCGGGAAAAAGACAGTAGAAAAAGACAAGAGTAAAAGCATGGCGGTACTTCCATATGTCCAAGGATTATCTGAAACCACATCACGGATCATGAAGAAATACAATGTGAACACAGCACTGAAGCCTCACAACACCATCAAGAGGTCACTAGTAAGACCAAAGGACAAAGTTGAACCACAAAGGTTGTGCGAAAGGGTGTATTCCATAACGTGTAAGAACTGTAATGCCACATATATCAGAGAAACGAAACGTACATTAGGAACCAAGCTGAACGTAGGCTACGAACACAAAGAAGACGCTGATAAAGCTTCGGCTTGCAGACCCTATACCCGAAGCAACAGAAAAACATCGGAAACAGAGATGCCTAAATCAGCGATCACAGATCACATGACTCAACAGAATCACATAGTAGTCTGGACGGGGGCCAAATTTATAGACAGAGTGTCGGACTGGAGAACAAGAGGCACCAAAGAAGTGATATGGATAAAGAAAACCAAAGACAGCATGAATCGAAATGAGGGCCGATACCGACTCTTACAAATCTACGATGATCTACTGAAGGGCCACCCAAGGCGCGGTCGCGGGGGGCACACACCACAGTGACGTCTGCGTAGAATGACTACCGTGTCGCCATCTAGCGGTAGTCGTCTGAAGAAGATTGCTGATAGCAATCGAAACGTGAGAGAAGAAAAAGGTAAACAGTATGTGACGAAGAAGAAGGTGACACAAAAATCGACGACCGGTATCGGTGCCAGCCTCAGCCCCGACTACAGGAATAAAAGGAAAGCAACAACTGGACAATGACAGTAGTTGCAATCTTGTCATCATCAGCGATCCCCCGAAGACAGTTTCATTTGTTGTGAGTTTGAATATGGCTAGTCAGATCTTGGCCCGACACATCTTCCCACTGTGTGGACACTTATAATTTCAAAAAACCTGGTGCCTTTTCGTGTTATGGCTCGCCAATTAGTCTCGGTTTACTAGCAATCTTGTAGGCATAGTCTGTTGATTACATGAACAACAATGTTGTTGCGCAACCATATTAATCCCAGTCATATTATCACAGTGACTTCAGCAAATGTATCTTAAGGTACCAACATAAAAATTAATTGTTGTGTGACTACATCTTCACCCAAAAAACCCAAATACGGAGAGCGTCGTTGATGTGTGTCTTTATAGCTATTGATGGCTTAAAGGAAGAAAACAAGTAAAAAAGTCAATGTTTAGGGCGGACTGTTGCACTAGTCATGAAACGGGTCGTATCCATATTTCGTACACACTTGATAATGATTTCCAATCACGTTTCGCATATCGGGTGTTATCTTTAAAAATTATAATTTCCACATTTGCTCTCCAGATGGCAGTCCGGTCAGCCGCAAACCATCAAATGCCATAATTTGCGTAGGTCCTTTCATCTATATAGGTCCTTTCTTCGATTTATAAAATGTTATTTTATATGATTGGCTTGTTTATTTGTAATCATATTTTTATTCGTTTTCATACGTAGCTCGTATGAATTTTTAAAACAATTAATTAAACATTTATTCACCATATCTTATTTACTTATTAGTAGCATGTGTGTGTGTGTGTGTGTGTGTGTGTGTGTGTGTGTGTGTGTGTGTGTGTGTGTGTGTGTGTGTGTGTGTGTGTGTGTGTGTGTGTGTGTGTGTGTGTGTGTGTGTGTGTGTGTGTGTGTGTGTGTGTGTGTGTGTGTGTGTGTGTGTGTGTGTGTGTGTGTGTGTGTGTGTGTGTGTGTGTGTGTGTGTGTGTGTGTGTGTGTGTGTGTGTGTGTGTGTGTGTGTGTGTGTGTGTGTGTGTGTGTGTGTGTGTGTGTGTGTGTGTGTGTGTGTGTGTGTGTGTGTGTGTGTGTGTGTGTGTGTGTGTGTGTGTGTGTGTGTGTGTGTGTGTGTGTGTGTGTGTGTGTTAGCAACTACTTACATACCGCCGACACCTCTCGAATGAATTTAAAAAACAGTTAATTAAACATTTATTCACCATATCTTATTGACTTATTAGTAACCTTTGTGTGAATTAGCAACTACTTACATACCGCCTACACCTCTCGTGCACGTCTTCGTCATGTTATAATTACAATGACTATTTGGACAGCTTCTAGTACTCTTTTAGTTGTTTCATCATCTTCACTGCCCACCCTGTAACTGGCATTCAAAACCTCACTGCACAAGTCTTACCTATTTGGTTGTGACAATGCAATATTTCCATGTACACTGACTGATCAGTGAATTCATTTCTATATACAACACTGGTTGGCCTGATTACGGCAACGCTTTCCAGTATTCAAAACACGTTATGGCTGTAATAGACGAGGTTTCACGTGGCTCACCAAATATCTACTGAAACAAATTATTGCAAGGTGCTTCTGTCTTGAATACAATTACTAATGTAGTAGTTTCACGACGTCATTCTCCTTTAGCAAATACCAGTCAATTTAGCCCAGTGAAGGCTTGTGAAAAGCATTCCTACATTTACCTCTAGTGTGGGCATAGTCATTGTCTACTAGCAGCGTGTTTCAACACGGTCGACTGGGTTTGCTGACCCAGTTTCTTGTTGGAAGATATAACTCAAAAGGAACATACCATTCAAAAGGCCTTTCTCCGCTGTTGACGTTGTTGACGATTTTTCCCTTGTCAGGTCCTTTTCGGCTTTCTTGTTAATGTCTATATGGAACGCCACTTTGTACGTGATCGAGCCTCGCCTCATTAGCAATCTTGTAGAAATAGTCTGTTGATTACATGAACAGACATTTTGTTGCAGAACCATATAAACCCCGTCTTATTTTCCCAGTGTCCTCAGTAAATGCATCTGAATGCACCAACATAAATATTAATTGTTTTTGACTACAGCGTCACAATAAAAAACAACAGGCGGAGAGCGTCTTTGATATATGTCTTTAGCGTTTTCGATGGCATAAAGGAAGAAAAACAAGTCAACTTATAAATCGGACTGTTCCACTAGTCATGAAAGGGGTCGTATCCATATGTAGTACACATGTGATAAAGGCAGTGCGGTCAGCCGCAAACCATCAAATGCCAAAATTTGAATACGTCCTTTCATCTTTGTAGGTCCTTTCATCGATGTGTAAAATTTTATTTTATATTATTGGTTTATTTCTTTGTAATCACATTTTTATTCGTTTTCATACGTAGTTCGTATGAATTTTGAAAACAATTAATTAAACATTTATTCACCATATCTTATTGACTTATTAGTAGCCTATGTGTGTGTTAGCAACTACTTGCATGACGCCGACACCTCTCGTGCACGTCTTCTTCATATTATAATTACAATGACTATTTGGACAGCTTCTAGTGCTTTCGCAGTTGTTTCATCGTCTTCTAATTATAACATAGTCTTCACTGCCCACCCTGTAACTGACATTCAAGACCTCGCTGCGGAAGTCTTACCTATTTGGTTGTGACAATGCAATATTTCCATGCACACTGATCCATGAATTCATTTCTATAAAACAGCCATTAATTTGATTGACGTGATTACTGCAACGCTTTCCAGTATTCAAAACATGTTATGGCTGTCATAGAGGAGGTTTCACGTGGCTCGTCAAATATCTGCTGAAACAAATTAATGTAAGGTGCTTCTGTCTTGGATTAAATGAATAATTTAGTAGTTTCACGGCGTCATTCTCGCTTAGCAAATACCAGTCCATTTGATCTAGTGAAGGCTTGTGAAAAGCATTCCTAAATGTACCTCTAGTGTGGGCATAGTCCCTCTCCACTAGCAGCGTGTTGCAACGCGGTCAACTGGGTTTGCTGACCCAGTTTCTTGTGTTGCCACCGACCAGGAAGATATAATTCAAAAGGCCTTTCGGCGCAGTTGACGCCCGCTCGTCCTGCACACTGGTTCACTCGCTGAAAGTCTGAGTTCATCGACAGTGAAAACAGTGTACAACACGGGGTGTGTCATTTGAGCACGGGTACAGTATTTGTGTTGCTGTTTGTCGTGATAGTTGGTAAGTAAGCATTGCTATTTGATGCACATTGTTACGAATTTAAAGTGGCCTGTAAATAAACTAATGGTATTAGTTGGGGAAGAAAATAGCAGTGATGTCGTTGTCTGGCAAATACTTAGCCACGGCTTCATGCTTCAGGTATATTGAAAAATATCAGCGGTATTGAATGTCAACATATTTACTAATAATAAATTAACAAGTTTTTATGGTATGAGAAGCTCATGCTGAGTATTCTAAAATAATGTGTTTGACAATTGTCACACTTTGTTCGTAACTTCAGAGTATAATATTTGGTTAGGTATTACAGTGCAATGTTTGTCACGTGATGGAGGCTTCTGACGATTGAATAGTTTCCCTGGCACTTGTTGCGCGATTGGTGGCGCGCAAGGGGAAGTCCCGTGTAGAGAAACTGAACGGTGATTGGCGCTTTACTTTGAACCAATATATGCTTACTGGCTCGCAGCCCTAGCGCTGTTTCTCGTCTACTTGTTGCCTTGTTTCGCTGTTTTCATAATCCCAGCCACCTGAGATCGTAGTTGTTCTGATTTGGTGATCGGCAGCAATCGACATACTTGTTGCGTTGCGACGATGAATTCCTCCAGAGGCAGCTTGTTTAGTATAACCGCGAAGTTTAGTCCTTTTCCGAGAACCCTGGTTTGGTCGTCGGATAGCTTGTATTTTGATACATTCACTACCCACTTCTTTAATTGAGTGCCGGACAGATCGATTTGGTTTCCTTCGCTCACTCTTGTCGTTGTTAGTCTGGTTTATTTGTTTACCTGTCGCCATTTTGAATTTTCAAATTATCTCTCGCGTACTCTCGTCAAGTGCGAGAACACGTGTTTACTCACGATGCTAGGTAACTGTTCGTTGATATCCCGTACTATCTCTTCTTTCCGATCCTGTAATACGTCTAACCTGTTGTTAATTAGTCGGATCTTTTCCCTTGTCAGCTCTTTTTCGGCTTTCTTGATAATGTCCTTTGCATTCTGTGATTTTATGCCAGACTTTATCTTTAAACTGGGAGGTGTTAACAAGACATGTAGCCATACTGCAACGGAACAGTGTATTTGTAGATATGGGAAACTACGAATTATCAGACGGGACGATAAATTAATTTAAAATATATATATTGATTGTGTTAATGCCAGCAGTGTGAATTTACTTAGATATAAAATCGACAGATAGCTGGTGAAATGTGAACAAAAGTTGCCCTTTCAATCAGCAAATTCTTTCAGTGTCCACTTGCCATGTGGAACGAGTTGCTCTGGACAACAATCTAGTTAAATTTTTTTAACATTTCTAGCGTACCAACTTGGTTTAATTTCTGTCAGTGCACCAGTTATTTAATTTAAAAATTCAGTGATGCAAAAGAAAATACAAAGATGTTGCATTTGAACCTCGCAAATGATATGCATTCGATAAATAACATATTGTGGGAGCTACAGTTATTTGAAGGTCTACTGGGGAAGGTATGTGCATGGAAGTTGTTGGCTTATCGTATATTGACCCATTTGAATGTTCACTGCGTTGTTCGTTGTCTCTACGGTTATGTAATCATGCTATTCGCCCTGGTTTCGTTTGAAATGTGGTTGCCATTAAACATGTGTGCAGTTTAACAGACCAGTACTTTTTGACATTTTCTTTCATTACTGATTAGTAATCCCAAAGTCATGTGATCTTATCACATGAATTTGGGGTCCTCGGGAGACCGAAGCTCGGCAGTGCACACAAACAAAAGGTGTTAGGCAGTTTCTAGCCGATTAGCAGTTCCAGTTTCAAACACATGGATTGGTTCACTGAGGAGATTTGGAGGATAACCGATATTAAACAGGTAGTTTTTACTTTAAGGCGAAATGTTATTTTATTTCAGAGGGACTTGATGATAACAGGGAGTGAGTTTCACACTATAATCGATGGGGGCAACTGTGGTTTGGCGACACGCATCAAAGCATAATAATCACAATGCATTCTAGTCACATTTTGAAAACAACCAATATTACCTTTAGGAGGAACGACACAATCTATAGTGTTTTCACATAAAGATCGGGTTCTCGCCTTTGCACTTGCCTGTTTTAATTAAAAAAATTAAACTTGCTCACTATGTAGTGTGGTGCAGAAAATATATATATATATGTTTACTACAGTTTTAGAAATGCTAAATCAAAGAAACAAATGTCATGTTACGTTCATAATAAAGAAGACGGTGCATGGTAAATTGTTGAGCTAAAGTAGACCCTTACTGTAGAAGGAGTAAATGAAGACAATAACCAAACAGTACGAAGGGCTTCCAGCCATATATTGCTGCCTCAGTATTTATGTCAATATTAATACAGGTACAGGTACAATAGGTCGGAGCTACATTGACTGGGTATGTATAGCCAGTCAATTCACTAGGCACGTCCTATTATGTAGAAATTAAAATATGAAAAATTATATGTTAAAAATGGAAATGCTGGCGACGGTCTGTTTTGAGCACAGAATATGCTAACATGGTAATCTGATTACATATAATATAGAAACGTTCAAATTAATGTGATGGTGTCATTATACGAAACATAAAACATATTAAACATATGGAAACATTTCAAATACTGTAAATCCGTCGAGTAGTGTCTTACCATTCAGATACAAGCAGTCACAGATGCATTTACCATGTAACAGCACTGAAATTAAACATTAAGACATGACAATATATGTTGTATGAAACATCTAAGTACACATAAGATTATCCACATAAATCTTATATTAGCAGACCATATTAACTATTTAATACCGTATTGCAGGATGCGATACAGAAACTACAGCATTCATAAATGTTTCTTAAGATTAAGTCGAATTATTTATATTTTCCGTGCTTCGGTGTTCTTTTGGACAAATTGCTTTCATTTGGGAAAAAACTGACAAAGATGTTCCAGCGGGAATTTAATTATATTTTATTACGCTTCTTTTCGTGGTCATGTGACCATTTAAAACATTTTCTAGAATCATGTGAGAATACGCAAAACATCTCACTTTACTAAGGTAGGCGTTCTATTTATATAGGTTCAATAAATCCAACAACATGTCCTACTAATCTAACAAAATATAATAATAATAGTGACACGTATAACTTTTTTCATGGTTTCACTTCCCGTAGCCGGGGTAGGCCAGTAGAGAGGATCGAATGTATCGATGTAACCCTGGAGGATTTACCTGCCTTATGTATTTGTTAGGCTAGTCACTAGGGGGCGCTATAAGATAGGGGACACGTGGGAGCCCAGCGTCTACATTATCAAAGTGAGAAAGGATGACACATATGTCGTTGCGCCAATGACTGGCCGTAAGAGACGAGGCATTAACCATACAGATTTACGAGTGTGTGTCCCAGAGACAGTGAGACGCGCAGTAGCGGAGCGAGAATCTCGATATCAAACACCTAGGCCTGGACCAAACATATTACATAGTGATGTAGAGTCTTCGGGCGCCGAATCTGGACGAGTCGAAATCACCATCTCTCGAGAACCAACTATTAACTACTCCGATTCAGATTCAGTTTCAGATTCAGACCAGGTAGTTATGTTTCCTCCGACTTTACGTCGGTCAACGCGACGTAATTCGGGCTACAACATAAACCACTTTCGGGATCCTAGAACATAGCTTAATAATTATACATATTTTAGACGCAGACGCCTACCTTTCAAAGTAGGAGAATATGTAACCCTGGTGGATTTAGCTGCTTATGTATTTGTTAGGCTAGTCACTAGTGGGGGGGCTATACACCGTGTCACTTCCAGTTTAACGATCTGAGCCAGTTTTAGAAAGTAGTCAGTGCAGTTCGCCCTGCACTGGAGAAGACGACCAACGATGTTCTATGCAAGCAAACTTTTCCTGGCTCAGTGTACATATTGACAATTTATCTCTGTCGCTGTGGGCAGAAACACCATTTGTGGCAATGGGTTATTTGTCGTGCCGCACACATATTAACCTATTATTATTATCGGCGCATGTTGCGGTTGCTCTATTTCCTCTGGAAGCCTTTGCTTTACATATTAAACGCTGTCAATACCCAATAGTCGTTTGACTTTTTTGAATCCAGACTGTTCTATTTGCGGTTCAAATGGATGTTCCCTTGAGATGGCCTATTGATTGGCAGTAGCAGAACTAGAGGTGCATCACGTGATGAGGTATATAGGGTTTTGATAACTTGCTGGCCCGGAAAAGGGGACACAATAAAACATATAATTATATGTTCGGTTTAGACGTGTGTGTATTATGTGTGACCAGCACTTGTGTGTGCAACTATACATTGCCAGGAACCAGACATGAGGACGTCGTCAGTGGGACTGTCATTGTTGCGACAGTAATCGTCGATTTCGTTGTGTCAACCAGACATTGTGGGGATAATATCACTGTAGGTAAGATAGTCAGTAGTGTTTTATCTAATAAATGTCCACATGTTTGTTGCGAGATATCACTGAAGGTAAGATAGTCAGAAGTACTTTATCTTGTAAATGTCCACGTTTGTTGCGACGCTGGAGCGTAAGACAGACATTGACTACACCCAACATATGACTGGTCTCCCCGAAGTTAAGTACCCTGTTGCAACAAACAGACCGGATGTTTCCGCTACCACGAACTATTCTGTCTCCCCGAAGTTAAGTACCCTGTTGCAACAAACAGACCGGATGTTTCCGCTACCACGAACTATTCTGTCCACCTCGCGCCATGTTTTCGATTTATGGAAAAAAGTAACTACCTTGATAACCAGCAGTGCATTTGTTGCAGACGGTAGATCGTGTTGTGTGAAACAGCAAATATAACGCGTCTTGTGTTAGTTATTGTCATGGCTGATTACACACAATACTAGATAATCAAGGCTAGCTGTGGCACACATTTTAAACCTCTACATATGTTCTGGTTTAGTAAAATGAATCCGTTTTGTTTGGTTGCCTCCCGAGATGACAGTCTAGCTGAAGTCGCCTTATGGAAACGACAGCCATACGTGCCACAGGTGTAAGCGTTTTGATCGTTTTATACAAAACAAGACGAAGTTGTGCTACGAGTGAATTTGTCTTTCATTCTACGCACTGCCACCGCAGAAAGTAAGGCATAAACAAATCAGTGTCAATAATATCGGCGAATTAAATTGCTAACACTTATGGAGAATCGGAGTGTAGGGCCTAATGGCTAGGACGCACACTGATTGACATAAACGCATGCCCTATGTACACGTTTCGAAGTCCCTATGACACATTGTATGCGGCGTTCTCGTGTGCAAAACGTCTGATTTGGCAAAATTAGTTAGTTGAGTTTAAATAAATAGACACAGGGCGCTATATAACTATAGGGCTAGTGTGGCGAACTTACTTATATACTTCGTCGTGTAAGAATTATGATTGCCAGAAACAAACGCAGAAAGAGGTAGTCGTGGTTGTAGTGTTACGTTCGAACCACGCGGAAGTTTAAATATACGTCTAGAATGTGGCGCGCCCTCTAGTAGATACAGTTTAAACACAGCGCCCTCTTGGGATTACTATTTCTGCAAACATGTCAATTATCCATCATTTGTACGGAATTTCCGTCATTTTGACGTAGCCCAAAGATTTCAGTCATTTGATCTTTAACGAGCATAACAATATGAAGACATTCTGTTTATCATTTCCCGTTTATTATTCGTGAATCGTCCTTATGATTGCATGTGTCAAATGGAAAATAGGAATTTTCGCTTCGTGGTTGCAGTGTTGTGTTACAGCCATGCGGAAGTTTAAATATACGCCGTGACTGTGCAGCGTCCTCTAGTCAATAAAACATAAACACAACGCCCCCTTTGGCGCAATATGTCAATGTCACATTCTGTATACATGTCAACTATCCATCATTCGTACGGAATCTCCGTTATTTTGACCTAGCCCAAAAATCTCCGTCATCTAATCTTCAACGAGCATAACAATTTGAAGATATTTTGTTTACCATTTCCCGTTTACTATTCATGAATCGTGCTGCTTATGCGTAATACGGACTGTTGCCAGTCTCATAAATAAGATCCCGACAATTGGCAGACACATAACACGAGACGCACAGCCATGTCTTCCTCGCTAAAGTGGCTGCTAAACGTCTTGAACTCCACAAAACCGCTGAACTCATCGAATAGCAGCGCAAAGCTGGAAATATGGAATACATTACTGCAAGATACACCAAGATACGTCAAAGTAGGATTACGTCCAAGTTGTCAAAACTAATGTGTCTCATCAGTTCGGACAGCAAAGTTGATTCTGATGGGGTCTTTTTGATGGTAAGCGAGATCACACTGTATGAGCACCGATCAGAGTTGGCCAAGGACACCTTTGTTGTCCAGCGACCAGCAAACTTTGGAGGAAGTCACACGGAAAGCAAACAATGCAACCGTCGATAAAAACCATACTAATGCACAACCGTTCATTATTATGATTAATATGTTTATGCAAATATAAATACTTCTTTACTTTTCTTTTGTTATCTTTTGTTGTCCTAGCTTTGGTTGAGTATTAATAAGTCGTCGCGCTTGTACGGTGGTGAGAGTTCAGATGCGAGACATCAGGGCCTTCGCGGGATCGGTGTCGATTGGCTAATAATCTCAGTCATTTTTATCATCACAGGTTGACATGTAGGCCTATGGTCTGCCTATGCTTTGCTAAGATATTTTTATTTTATTACAGACACTATTGTAGGACGGAAATCTTTTTCTGAAATTGCCATATGTATGTGTCATTAGTTATATTTTATTTTACTGCCGCTATGACAGTAGTAATCGATAAATCATATGTGGCCCCAACAATTTATTACTACAACACCTAGGAGTTTTCTTCCTATTTCAGTAAAGATATACAGTACAGTAGTGTTGTGGCGCCATTTGAGTTCAACAAATAACAACCCGTTGTATTTAGTGAATGTTCGTGAAACACGTTGCAATATCTACCCAAAGTGTAGATATGGTCCCTCCCCATTAGCATGGTGTTATAACACGGTCTACTGCGTTTGTTTACCTAGTTTCTAGTGCCGCTTTTAACGAGGAAGGTATCATTCAACATGCAGTGTCGTTGTCTATCTACTCAGTTGCCACGCCCTCGCCCTACGAAGTGATTCACTCGCTGGTGGCCTAATTCATCGAAAGGTAGAACATTGTAACGCGCGCGGGGTGTCACAAGCCTGAAACAACGTGTTCTCAACGTCACTTTGCCTGCTGGATTACTACTACCACACGTATTTGCGAGGAGTTTTCTTCCTATTTCAGTAAAAAATATATTACAGCAGTGTTTTGGCGCCATTTGAGTTCAACAAATAACAACCCGTTGTATTTAGTGAATGTTCGGGAAACACGTTGCAATATCTACCCAAAGTGTGGATATGGTCCCTCTCCGTTAGCACGGTGTTACGTCGGCTATCCCTGCCCATTATTACCTGATTAATTGAGTGACTTTTTGCCTAGCAACCAGGTCTGACACGCATACAAACATGGTCGCTGCAATTGATGGATTCAACATAAACATTACTTGTTATGTGACTACAGCGTCACCTTAAAGAGCCGCAGACGGAGAGCGTCGTTGATGTATGTCTCTAGAATTCTTGATGGCACAAAGGAAGAAAAACAAGTCCATTTTAACGCGGATGGTTCCACTAGTCATGAAAGGGGTCGTATCCATGTTTCATACACACTTGATAATGATTTTCAATAAGATAAGTTTCGCATGTCTGGTTTTATCTTTCAAACTGATACTGATAATTTCAGCCGCAAACCGTCAAATGCCATCATTTTCATAGATCCTTTCATATGTGTAGGTCCTTTCTTCTGTATATCGATCTATAAAATGTTATTCTATATGACTGGCTTATTTCTTTGTAATCACATTTTTATTCCTTTTCTTACGATGCTCGTATGAACTTTTGAAAACAATTAATTAGTATTTTATTCACCATATATTATTGACTTATTATTATTATTATTCACCATATATTATTGACTTATTATTATTATTATTATTATTCACCATATATTATTGACTTATTGTTAGTAGCATTTGTTTGTGCAACTACTTGTATGAAATCGACACCTCTTGATTGACTATTTGTAGATACATACATGGCGCTGTAAAAATGTTGTTCTGACCCCTTCTCACTTCTTCTGCGTCGTCTTCATATGCCATTACTATTCGGACAGCTTCTAGTGCTCTTCTAATTGTGTCATCATCTTCACTGACCACAATTCAACTGGCATTTAAACACCCCAGTCTTACCTATTTGGTTGTGACGAAGCAGTATTTCCATACACACGGATCCGTGAATTAATTTGTCCAAAAACCGCCAAGGGTTTGATTGGCCTGATTAATGCAACGCTTTCCAGTATTCAAAACACGTTATGGCTGTAATAGACGAGGTTTCACGTGGCTCGCCAAATATTTACTGAAACAAATTATTGTAAGGTGCTTCTTTCTTTAATAAAATTAATAATTTAGTAGTTTCACAGCGTCATTCTCGTTCAGCCAATGCCAGTCCATTTGGTCTAGTGAAGTCTTGTGAAAAGAATGGCCAAATTTGTCCGTAATGTGGGTATGGTCTCTCTCCACTAGCAGCGTGTCACAGCATGGTCGACTGGGTTTGCTGACTCCGTTTCTTGCGCTGCCACCGACCAGGAAGATATATTTCAAAATGCCTTTCTGCGCAGTTGACGCCCTCTCGTCCTGCACACATGTTCACTCGTTGAAGGTTCAGTGTAAAACACGGGGTGTGTTGTTTGAGGTCTTTCAGCATGGGTGCGATATTTGTGCTGCTGTTTGCCATGATAGGTGGTAAGTAAGCATTGTTATTTTGTCAACATTATTACGAATTTAAAGTGGGCTATAAATAAACCATTGGCATTTGTTGGGAGAAGAAAATAGCAGTGACGACGTTGCTTCGCAAATGCATACACATACAAAATTAACAAGTCTTCATGGTATGTGTTGAGAAGCATGTGTGTGTGTGTGTGTGTGTGTGTGTGTGTGTGTGTGTGTGTGTGTGTGTGTGTGTGTGTGTGTGTGTGTGTGTGTGTGTGTGTGTGTGTGTGTGTGTGTGTGTGTGTGTGTGTGTGTGTGTGTGTGTGTGTGTGTGTGTGTGTGTGTGTGTGTGTGTGTGTGTGTGTGTGTGTGTGTGTGTGTGTGTGTGTGTGTGTGTGTGTGTGAGTTATGTCCAAACAACGCTTTATATATATATATATATATATATATATATATATATATATATATATATATATAGACACACACACACACGCACACACACACACACACACACACACACACACACACACACACACACACAAACCACTCAACTCGCACGTATGGCTCTAGGTAGCCGCGTAAAGACCGCGACGGCCCATCCCCGGGTAGCGCCTCAGGACAGCGGTCTGGGGACGTCTACCACATTAAAATGCGTGACGCACATCCGCGGCAGAACTTGGACACGGAAGTATGGATGTGTATAGATCACGGCTGGCCACTCCCTGCATTCGAATCCCCCTGTAGTCGTCTCAGCCAAACTGAACCACTAGATGGACCAAATGTGTGGGATAGAGCAGCGCAAATCAACTCCACCTTAAACTTTCAAGGGCATATGGAGAGTCAATACCTATCACACTATAAAAGTCCTTCGGCGATGGGAAAATGGCAACGGGGACAGGCGGAGGATGCCGCTGGAAATTCTTAGTCACGACGCTACACGTATGGTGGCACGTCGTTTTGCCATTGACATGGAACTTACAGTGACGTCCGTATCCTGGTAGGACAAACACTGCCCCGTTGAAGGTTCCTTCACCTTCTCCGGGACTGTCGTAGAGGTGCCATTCTTATACAGTCCTCGCCAGCGTTGTCAGACATCTGCTGGGCGTAGCAGGGTCGGTAGGTCTTGATGTGTCAATTGTTGTATAATGTCTAGCCAGTTTTTCTCTGGTGGCCCCTTCGTCTCTTGCCCTTCAGGGTGCCTTGCAGGATGGTTTTGACAATGGTGTTGTGTCGAGGGATGTGGACAAACCAGCAGAGCTTGCATAATTTCACTATCGCCAACAGGGGCTCTTGCTTTCTAGCAAGGAAGTCCACTTGTTGTCTCGCATATTCATTCGTCGTGTGTTCGGTATATGAAATGTGTAGGCGTCTTCTCAAGCATTTCGTTTCTAACGTTTGTACGCGTCTCTCTGTTTCTGCTGTCAGATTTCAGTTGTCGTATCCGTAGAGGAGGATTGATACAGCGAGTGCTTTAGAGAGCTTGAGCTTCATTTTGAAGCTGACATTTCTGTTCTTCCAGATGGTGTTAAGTCTTAAGTCATACCAGACATGGCACGTGCAATCCTTATTTTGATTTCCTTTGTTTAGGTGCCATCTTTGCTTAAGGTGGACCCAAGATATTTTAAAGAGTCTTCTTCCTCAAGGTTCTGAACGTTCATCATAATGTTAATGGGGATGTTCTGGTTGGTACTGTGGACAAGTATTTTGCTTTTCTCTGAGCTGAGTTCATCCCATAGGCTCTTGCCTTTTCTTCCAGTCTGGTAGTGAGGTCTTGAAGTTCACTTTCGCTGCCTCCCATGAGGTCAATATCGTCCGCAAAAACGAAGATTACAGATTGGCCTTCCACCAATAGATATGGTGGTGTTATTTCTTGGAGGGTCACGATGTTCTCGAGGAATATGTTGCAGAGAATAGGCGAGATTGTGCACACCGATGAACTCGTACAGTTGTTCTGAAAAATTCTCAAAGTTGGTAATTTAGAAGGACAGCATTATTTGAGTTGTTGTATGACTTGAATCAGATATTTGTCGAAGTTGACTTGCCACAAGCCTTCGTACAAGATACGGTCAAATGTCTTCAATGAAATTGTGGATCAGGTATTTTTGGTGAAGCAGGTGTCTTTCTTTGACCAATCGTACATTTGCTCAGCGGTGCTTCTCTCGCCCCTAAATCTTGCCTCTTCTACATCCAGTATTTCTTCTGGTTTTCCTTTGAGCCTGTTCAAGATGCTTCGTAGCATGATCTTGCTTGGGTGAATGATAAGGCTGATGGTTTTGTAATTTTTGCATACACTTAGATTTCCCTTTTTGGGAGTGGAATGATCATGGATTGGGTCCAGTCTTTTGTTTTGCAGATCCTCTGGCATAGTGTAGTGAGAACCTTTAGCATTTCAGGTCCGCCCTGTTTGAGCAGGTCTGCGTCAGCGCCGGGTGATTTCCCTCCTTTCAGTGTACACAATGCCTCCTTGACTTATTAGTAGCCTTTGTGAGTGCTCGAAATTACTTGCACGACGCCGACACCTCTCGATCAACTATTTATAGATACATGTAAAAAAAAATTCTGATCCCTGTTGACTTCTTCTTCGTCGTCTTCATACTATAATAACCATTACTATTCGGACAGCTTCTAGTGCTGTTTTAGTTATGTCATCATCGTCACTGATAATCAAAACCGCACTGCACAAGTTTTACCTATTTGGTTGTTACAAAGCAATATTTCCTTATACCCTGATCCGTGAACTCATTTGTCCAAAACCACAACTGGTTTGATTAGCCTGATTATTGCAACGCTTTCCAGCTTTTAAAACACGTTATGGCTGCAATAGTGGAGGTTTCACGGCACGCACCAAATGTCTACTGAAAACAAATTATTGCAAGTTGCTTTTTTCTTTAATAAAATTGGTAATTTAGTAGTTTCACAACGTCATTTGGCCCCTCTCCACTAGCAGCATGTTACAGCACGATCGACTGGGTTTTCTGACCCAGCTTCTTGTGCTGTCCCTGACCTCATCGTTCAAAAGGCAACGCGGTTGACTTTATGAGCAGTTGACGCACGCTCGTCCTGCACACTGGTTCACTCGCTGAAGGTCTGGATTAATCGACAGTTAGAACAGTTTACAGCTCGGGGTGTGTCGTTTCAGGTCTTTCAGCATGGATACGGTATTTGTGGTGCTGTTGTTTGCTATGATAGGTGGTAAGTAAGCATTGCTTTTTTAGGCGAATTTAAAATGTTTTGTAAATAAACCAATAGTTGGAAAAGAAAATAGCAGTGATGCCGTTGTTTGGCATATACCTCGAACTTCAGGTATGTTGAGAAACATAAGTATTGTTAAGCTGCAAACAAATTGAGTGATACTAAATTAACTTGCCTTCATGGTATATGTTGATAAGCACAGGTTGAGTATTCTAAAATGACGTGTTTGTCACTTGTCACGCTATGTTTGTAACTTCAGAATATATTATTTTAATAGATATATCAGGGCCATGTTTGTCTCACGATGGATGCATCGGAAGAGTGAATAGTTTCGCCGACATTTTTTGAGCGATGGGTGGTGCACAGAAGCTGAAAGGTGAATGGTGTTCCATTCTGAACAATAACAACAATGCACTTATTGGCAGGCAGCCCTAGTGCTATGTATCTTCTATGCGTGGCCTAAGTCGGTCACAGTCACAGTCACAGTCACTGAAACTTGCAGTTGCTTGTTTCGACGGCCTTTACTGTAGGCATATTTAAAAAAAATACAAGGATCTACATTTGTGTCTCCTGCCAGGGAAATATAGTGATGTGTGGCCGTAGCTTGTTTGACGCAAATTAAAGACGGTGACATAAATACAAGGTATGTACAAAGCATACATTAATTTCATTTTTTTACTGTTACTTTAATTAAACCAATTAAGTTAATTTCGTTTAATTAACTTTACCAAAAGGGGTTAGTTTAATTTAGTTGACAAATTCCAAATTAACTCTGAATGAAGTGCTCACTTAACAGTTAATATTACTGGATAGTTCACACCCATGTTGCCCAAGCATTTTCAAAAGGCCTGCAGTCACTACTCCAGTTATTAGCCTGACAGAGATCAACTTCAGGCATATGTGAATGGGAGCACATAGACAAAGTCTGCACCAATTGGGGTGGGCTGTTCTTTCAGGCAAATATGAGTTGGAAGAAATGCCTAGACAATAGAATATCCTCTGGTAGGGTGATACGTGGCAGCAGTCTTGGAACATGTCAAAGTGCAGGCAAATGGAACGAACCTTGACAAATGCAAACTCTATTCTCACCAGATGTCAGCAAAGTACAACACAATGCAAATTCGTCACAACAAGTGCAGCAACACCATTGTTAATAAATGTATATGTTAATTGAAAATTTAAAACTTAAATGTTATGCAATTATGCACATTACTCATGATTTTGTTGTTATTTCTATGCGTGAATAATGTATATAATTTCTATATTCATTAGGCCATATAATTAGCTATTTCATACATAAATCGATACGAGAGCTTATATACTGACAGTTTAAAATGTTGTGGAAGGTCAATGCTTGGTTAATTATACGTCTTCGTTCAATGATTGACCATCCAATGGCAGTCATTATATATGTTGGATTCGTGTTCCGTCTAGTCATTTTAAACAAATCTGGCAGCAGAGATGGCTTTTAACTTTTGAGATAGTGTGGGGATTCTACATGGGTGACAAGTATTCGAGTATTGGCCGGACTAGCATGTTGTATGCTCTTTCTTTACTCTCTCGGGTTTACATGGACCAATAGTTATTTTAATCATGCCTATAACTTTCGAAGATTTTGAAGCTATGTCAGTGGCATGATTTGTCCAGGTTAATTTGGAATCTAATTTTATTCCGCGAGTTGTTGGATACTGCAGAAAGTGGCTGGCCAAAAAGCGAATACTTATGTCAGATAGGTTTAATTTGTTTTTGTTATTGGAAGGTGGACACATTTAGATACATCAAATTCCATTTGCCATTTGTCTGACCATTTTTGGAGTTGGTTGACATTCATCTGAGCCTGTAGCTTTGTTCTGGTTTAGGTCTTCCACCGGCTATATTATCCCATATATGTCAATTTAAAGAAAGGGGATGTTGGGATAAATAGAGGGGGCTATTTTACTTTAGGATATTTTATTGCGCAATTGGACAATGTAACATGCTTTCAAGCAGGCAGTTCGGACGCAGTGGCGCCACCTGGCGAATGCCATGAACACTGATATTTGAAACAATGGCGGCCATGAATTCGAATGTCCGTGGAGCGAGTTTTGTAGCAGGTAGGATGAATACCACGAAACCCAATGCGATGCTCGGATGTCGTCGATTTCATGGCGTGATGCATACATTATGGAGAATCAACACAAGTTTTATGGAAAAGACGGCGTTTGCTTGGCGTTGCTGGGGTGATTTGGTTGGTGCAAGCTGCCGCACCCACCACGTGTAAAGATTCTCCATCACGTGATGAAATCCCACCACCGCATTGGTTCACATCTGCCCGTGGTGCTCAACCTACCTGTTAAAAAAAAACTCGCGGCAGGGGAGATGGAATACGTTACCGGAATGCTTAATACACATGCGTTTGATTACAACGAGTTTTAAGCATAACCATGACATTTATAATAATTTAGTACAAACGTTATTTTTTCTTTCTTTTTTGTGTGACATAAGCGAATTGTAACGTAACGTATAAAATTTGACTCGAATGTAAACACTACTGAGTGGAAGTGGGCTGAGAATCAGTCAAGGCCACCCAGTAAGGCGCCACGTAGTAGTCACGTGATACCAGTAAGCCAATCCACGGCGATCTCTTTGTCTTATGGTACTTCGTTTCTTCCCGCCTTTACTCGGACTATGCCAGCTTTATTTAGAGCACGTGGGGAGAAGAAGAGAAGAAACTGCTCTTTCCAATGGTGGGCGCCTTGTTGGAGGCCAATATTTAAGCAGCCCAGAAACATCGCTTGAATTGGACGTGAATGTTTCCCGTCTGTTTTTCTTATGCATAAAATAAATCTAAATAACCATTCTGACTCATATTTGCAAATTATATAATTTCTTGCATAATTTGTAAAGCCTTGGTTTGATTGGTTGTTTATTTGTTTGAGTACAATTTTGGGAAGATAATTCTCTTGAATGTATTTTGGAATTTCGTGTTTGGAACAAACGCGGAAATACATGGAATTAGTAGATTGCGCACAGTCGACTTCCGAATAACTCGGTGTCCAGCGATTGTCAATGATACTTTGGCGGGTAAATCAACTCAAATGTTTTGTTGTGAGGACGATGACTGCCTCTGATTTATCTTTGTTCAACATCATTTGATTTCGCTTCATCCAGTCTGCCACCTCCGCTACATATGTCTCGACCTTAGAAAGTGCCGCAACAATGGTTCTCCATTCTGTGTCGAGCAATAATATCGCCATATGGTCTTGTATATGTAGAGGACAATATATTTACTCAGGCACTGACACTTGTGGGACGCCACGTTTCAAGGCGCAATCAGACGAAATGGCGCTGTCCACGGCGACTTTCTGATATCGTTCGCTGATGTACGACCGCAATCATGCAATCGTTTTGATGCTAAATGAGTGTTCCAGTCGAGCCATCAAGAACTCGTGGTCGATTGTAGTGAATTGTATTGAATGCGCTTGAGAAATCACGCTTGAGAAATCACGGTCATCAGAAGTGATCTGATGACCGCACGCTTGAATACAGCGGGTACGATTGATTTAGTCAGCGATGTGTTTATCATGACGGTAATCAGTGGCTAGTTGACCTTGAGCACTGTTTGAGTAATCGAGTTGGCACTGCATCCAGCTGACGGGACTTACGCGGAGCAACTGCAACCAATCGCATGACGTCTGACTCGTTGCTTGACGCGAAACATGTTAGTGGAACACCGCAGAAACCAGTGTCATCACTTACTGTAGCAACCATTGCGACCGAACGATGTACTTTCTCAATGAAGTAGTCGCCAAAACGTTGTGCCATATCTCCCGGAAACACTTACGACAACAATTTCATGATGCCATTGTTTCCCATAATGATCCTTGTGATGTTGAATAATTGTTTTTGGTCGTTCCCGCATTGGCGATAGTTTCGCTTCTCGGTGATTCTCAACGGCATAGACGTGACAATTCTGGTGCAGGGCAAGGGCGGGTTTCTCAGTCGAGTTTATGTAACGAAGTCATCCACTCGTAGGAGAAAGAACCTTTTGTTTGCGCGCATCCGAATGCTTTCAGATATTTATCGTAATTGAAATCAGGGGGTCAAATAATTCACGATATCCGAAAATGTCAATCTTTCAATGGTCAAACACATGTCAAAGCCATGTTGCGAACCCCCGGCCTGTTTCGTCGGCTTGTGTAGCAAGACCTATTATTGTTTCGGCTATACCGACAAATTCAGCACTAAAGGTTTGAACAAAAACAGAAAAAATACAAAAGACGTGTTCATGGAAGTTGTATAAAACAAGAGAAGTGTCATCGGAAAAACCGCTGAGTTCGGGTTAGAAATCCTTCGATTTATACCTACATTCAGGAACGATCGGCATTGACCTATTTCTGTGCAAAATGTACAGTGGAAGCCGGTGGGGTCACGACCCTCCTATGCCTAGTGTAGCAAAATGATGCATGCAACTCCTCCTACTAGTTTCCCTTCCTATGTTATGGGATGGTCCAGAATCTAGACGCTGCAACATTGGTATAATAGTACATCTTTTTTTCATACCCCGGTATTTTTTATAAAATATTTTACAACATATTATAAAAGGCTGTTCCGTAGCATTTAAAACAAATGCTGTGCTTTGTTTTTTTTATAAATATTTTACTACATTTTATAATAGACTGTTCCGTAGCATTTAAAACTGTGCATTGTGTTTTTTTAATAAAATATTTTACTACATTTTATAATAGGCTGTTCCGTAGCATTTAAAACAAATGCTGTGCTTTGTTTTTTTATAAATATTTTACTACATTTTACAATAGGCTGTTCCGTAGCATTTTAAACAAATGCTGTGCTTTGTGTTTTTTATAAAATATTTTACTACATTTTATAATAGGCTGTTCCGTAGCATTTTAAACAAATGCTGTGCTTTGTGTTTTTTATAAAATATTTTACTACATTTTACAATAGGCTGTTCCGTAGCATTTTAAACAAATGCTGTGCTTTGTTTTTTTATAAATATTTTACTACATTTTACAATAGGCTGTTCCGTAGCATTTTAAACAAATGCTGTGCTTTGTGTTTTTTATAAAATATTTTACTACATTTTATAATAGGCTGTTCCGTAGCATTTTAAACAAATGCTGTGCTTTGTGTTTTTTATAAAATATTTTACTACATTTTACAATAGGCTGTTCCGTAGCATTTTAAACAAATGCTGTGCTTTGTGTTTTTTATAAAATATTTTACTACATTTTATAATAGGCTGTTCCGTAGCATTTTAAACAAATGCTGTGCTTTGTGTTTTTTATAAAATATTTTACTACATTTTACAATAGGCTGTTCCGTAGCATTTTAAACAAATGCTGTGCTTTGTGTTTTTTATAAAATATTTTACTACATTTTACAATAGGCTGTTCCGTAGCATTTTAAACAAATGCTGTGCTTTGTGTTTTTTATAAAATATTTTACTACATTTTATAATAGGCTGTTCCGTAGCATTTAAAACAAATGCTGTGATTTGTGTTTTTTATAAAGTAAGACTTCAGTTCACACAAAAAATTCCGTAGCTTTAAAAAATATTACATTGTATTATTATCACCTTCTCTTTGGTGTATGAATAAAATAATTGATAGGAGACAAGTAATGGTGTCGAAAATGTTAATGGTTTCCAAGAAACAACACGACACGCAAACATTACACGTTGCTCTTAACAACGTCGATTACACGATAGTCGTTGTCAACTAGATCTTTCCCAAATGTTTTCATAAACGTTTTTATGGGTACACCGCAACATCGATGCAACAAGGGGCATATAGGGGACGCTACTCCGTTCGCGACCTCGTGGCTCTCGTTTTGTTGTTTTACTAACATTTCGGATTAATTTTATCATCGCTTCAAAGCTATGTAAGGTTGAATGCAAGGAGGTTTGTGAAGTGTGCAGCTGTGTGGTTTGCGATGTGTCTCTCGTTGAGACCCGCAAGAGCGACTTTTGTGACATCGAATGATCTTGGAGGTGCCGCCAGAGTACACTCTCGTGAGTACCTGTTGAGTCTTCAACATGTCGATACACCAGCCCCCAGTATTGACATTGACTGGAGTGATGTGACACAGAACTCTAAGCCAAAGATGAAAAAGAAACTTGGATCGAAGGGTGGGGGTTCGAAACAGACTGAGAAAGAGAGATTGCAGGCTACCCGCTGTTACCCTGTTAGACGTGTACTCCTCTCAAAACAAGATAGTCGAACTTTCAGCTTTGACAAAATATGATTGTGATTATCGCCGGTGTAGTATATCCTGCTTCACAACAAAACATGGCATACGGAAGATGTTTCGGATATGAACTTGCCTGGGTATACTACTATTCGCCTTGATCGTGATTCTAAGAAAACCCAGAAACAACTAGGAGGTGGTCTGGGCATGTTGGTAAACAACAAATGGGCAACTAACTTTTCTGTGCGAGAGACTGTCAACACTAAACACTACGAGATCTTGACTGTGTCATTCAGACCACACTATCTCCCTCGAGAGTTTGGACAGATTACAGTCATACTGGTGTACGTGCCTGGCCCGGATGTCACGCCATCAGCTGAGCGCATAGCCGAAAGCTACAATAAGGCGGTCAGTAGATCACCAGACCAGCCTGTATTGGTGTTAGTCGACTAAAACAGGTATGACATTAGTAAGCAGCGTCCTACACTAAATCAACATGTGTCATGCCTTACTGAATAAAACGCTTGATATGTGCTTCGGGAATATTCCTGATGCGTATGTCTCCAGGTGCCGCCCCCCTCTTGGATGATCGGACCACAATGTGGTTCATCCTAAATATCGCCAGAAACAGAAGCAAGAACTTCCCCGAGTTCACACAATGGACTCCTGATAGTGCTGAGACTCTCAGAGGCTGCTTCGAGGCAACTGATTGGAATATCTTCTTTGACACCTGCGAATCTGACCAGGATGCACTAACTGACACAATCACGTCTTACACAACCTCCCGTGAAGACTGTATCATCCCAACAAAGGAAGTTCGCATATACCCCAATGGTAAACCCTGGATCGGCAAGGATTTGAAGCAGTGTTTGAATGAGAAAAATATAACATTTTTGCAGGAGATTAAACAGAAAGTTAGGGAACTAAAGAAACAATTACGAAGCAAGGTCAAAACTGCTAGACTTGAATACAATGCTGAATCACATCGACCAATCCTTGGATTACATATGCAGGCACCATCCGTATACAGGTATAATCTTAATGGGCGACTTATACAGGATGAAGGACTCTCATTTGAAACGACATCACAATCTGAAACAAATTGTCGACCAACCAACAAGAGCAAGTGCGATACTAGATAACATTTACACAAACATCCCTGACTTATATGGCCGCCCTGTTATCAATGCGCCGATTGGCCTGTCAGACCACAATGTGGTAGTATGTATTCCTTCGATGTCTGTAAAATATACCGAACCAGTGATCACAAAGACGTTCTCGCGCAGTCACAAACCCAGCGACCAAGCCCGTTTTGTGACAGCGCTCAGCCTCACCTCACGGGAAATGCTATTCCACTTACCAACCTGCGAACAACACCTGAACTTCTTCAATTCTAGCATTCGAACGCGAAATCAGACGATGTTCTAGCGACAGACCCTGGATAGACGACAATTTCCGCTATTTTATCCGCCGCCGTCAGAAACACTTCTTTCCGGAAACCAACGACTGTACAAACTGAACAGAAACAAGGCTAATCTTGAGAGAAAATCATTACAACGAAAGTACTACCAACGGAAAATCCAGTCTCTCAAAAATTAATACCCAAAACAATGGTGGAACAATGTGAAAGATATTGCGGGTGTTAAATTAAAGTGTGACAATCTACAAGGCCTTGCTAACAAGCATTGTTCTGGCAACCTCGGTATTCTCGCCAACGACATATGATTTTGCTGTCACCCAATGACACTTTTTTTACCACCGGGAGCTGACACCACCATCCCACATGCCTACATCATCAACGTTAGAGAAGTAGCCAAATCACTATCGTGAATTAAAATAGACAAAGCAGTAGGCCCCGATAGGATATTCAACTGGATCCTACACACGACTATGCCACCATCCTCGGTCCCCCGTCTGTGCGATCTTTAACAGTAGCCTACAAAAAGGAGCCGTGCCCATGCTATGGAAATGCGCCAACATTCGACATATACCCAAAGTAAGACCACCTAAGCTCATCCACAAAGACTTACGCCCAATTTCTCTAACACCGGTCTTATCGAAGTGCCTGGAGAAATTCATTTGTGATTGGATAACTGACATTACCAGCGACCAGGTCGACCCTAAACAATATGGGTCAATAAAGGGAACATCCACTGTGCACGCATTGATCGAGCTGGTACATGAGTGGAAATACGCACTCGACACACTCGAAACCATGATCCGTATCCTTTTCGTCGATTTTAGCAAAGCTTTTGATAGAGTTGACCACCATACTCTACTTATTAAATGCACCTCACTTGGACTCCCTAACTTCATCATCAAATGGCTGACATCTTTCCTGTGCCAACGCAAACAGCGAGTAAAAATCGGAAACGTGAAATCGGTGTTCCACAAGGAACAATGTTTGGCCCTATCGGCTTTATGCACCACATAAACGACTTAAAACATCCAGCGGACATGTGAAATATGTTGACGACTGCACCATTTGGGAAAAGTGTTCACCCTGCGGCCACAATAGCTCACTGCAAACAGCAGCAACCGAAGTCGAAAAATGTCACTCAATTACAATAAGACGAAGGAGCTACGCATCTGTTTCAAGAGATCACCGTTAGACATCCCGCCGCTAACCATCAACGACAGACCCATCGAACAGGTGAAGTCAACACGACTACTAGGTGTCACACTAACAGCTGATTTAAAGTGGCAACACCACATTGACGAAATAACCGCCAAAGCATCGAAACGACTATACTTTATAATACTGCTCATCCGAGCTGGAGTTCAATCCCACCACCCCGTTAACATTGGTCCGATCAGTGGTTGAGTACGCTTGCCAGGTGTGGCACACGAGTTTAACTAAACAGCAAACGATGCAGCTTGAATCCATACAAAGACGAGCAATGCGCATAATCTTCCGAAATATGTCTTACGCCGAAGCCATCGTCACAGCGGGAATCCCAACATTGGCAGACCGGAGGGAAACACTATGCAGAACTCTATTTGTGAACATACAAAAACATAATCACAAGTTTCATCATTTTCTGCCTCCAATCAGGGAACCGACACACGCAACCCGAAGAAACTGCAAGTACACTACGCCTCGATGCAGAACTGAAAGATTTAAGAACTCTTTTGTACCGTATGGACTTTGCCACTGACAGTATACCTGACCATGACTTCATTTTATTCTATAATCTACTTATACTTGTAATTAATACAAAATATAATTTTAACTTCTTTACTTCTGTGCACGCAATTCAATTCAATGCCCTACATTTAATACTCTCTTTCATTTATTTATATACAATTAAATGCTTATAATTTAATACAAATTATATTATATTTATTTACATGCAATTATAATGTTTATACTTTAATACTGTATACCAGCTGTATACTCTATGTATATGTCATATTTATACTATATTTATCTATATGCAATTTAATGCTCCATTTATTCATTGCCTTTTATTTTTTTATCCATTTTAATGTATATAATAATATTTACCATGTATGCATGTACTATGCATGTACATGTACTATTCAGCCTATTTGGCTGCAAAGCGTAACAAAACTATTACTGTTACTAAAAAATACAAAAACAAGATTGATGAGCATTTCAAAAGTATTAATGCAAGATACGCTTGGAAAGGTCTTAATGTTATGAGGGTAGAAATACATAGCAACATCGAGCGAAATGTCCAGTTTATAAATGAAATGAACAACACCTTTTATGCTCGTTTTGATGATGGGCGGGGAGGGGGTGGATGATGCCACTTTAACATTGCTTAATACAGTCTCTAAACATTTATACTGTACTGGAAATTTTTTCAGGATCCTTTTCATGGAATTGTCATCAGCTTTTAATACCATTCTACCTCGTTTACTTCTACAGCGTCTACTTGACTTACAGGTGAACCCCACCTTGGTTCTTTGGATCAGAGCGTTTCTGTGCGACCGACCACAGCGTGTCTGTGTGAGAGTTGATATTCTGTCTGTTCGGACAGGGGGAGGCTCACTCGCTGAGTCTACAGTCCTGTTTGGTGGTTTCGTTATGTCTAAGGAACTTGTCCTAGACACAGGTGCTCCCCAGGGGTATGTTTTGTCATCTCTTTTTTTAGTATACATAAATGAAATAATTTGTAATAATGCTGTTCTCAAGCTCATAAAGTATGCTGATAACATAGCACTTACTACATGTCTTAAAGATGAATTTTCACTTTCACAGTACTACCAGTATGTTGAAATGCTTGTATCCTGATTTGACAACAGTTTTCTTGAACTCAATGCCTAGAAAACACAGGATATGTGTTTCGGACGTGGTCGAATCAAGGGTGCATCGCATTCTATTTCTCAACCACCGATGATCAGTGCGAGAAAGTTCAAGTTGTTGTGTTTTGCATGGAACGGGTTCTTGGCGTAGACACCATTATATTCGTCGTAGTCGATACAACACAGCACCACTCTATCAGGCAAGGCGCCCACGTAAAAGCTTTCACAAGTGTGCAACATTGCTCCCCGCAGTTTCGAAAACACGTTGCAGTCGACTCTACGCAGACAACACGTAACCAGCCACTCACAAACCTGTCTTCAATGCTCGTTTTCCCAAGGCAAGGGCACCCCTTTTGTTAAGAGGCATGGCAGTTCAAATCAGCTCACCGAACAAACTACCCTGTCCATGGCCTCGTTGCACTCTAGCCCCAACAAACACGGGCAATCCCTCACTAACTTGCCTGACGTAATAATCTTCAAAAAACATAGCGCGATTCATGTTTCGGAAAACGATGGATTGCTTTCCAGAAAGTGAACCGTTACTGTCGTCCTACTACGAATGTCACGTAGTAACCTGAATATATATATATATATATATATATATATATATATATATATATATATATACATTATATACATATATATGTATATATATATATATATATATATATATATATATATATATATATATATATATATATATATACATACATTATATACATATATATATATATATATATATATATATATATATATATATATATATATATATATATATATATATATATATATGTATATATATATATATATATATATATATATATATATATATATATATATATATATATATATATATATATATCGATCGTTGTAAATTATTTGTGCAAGACGGGAACCCATTGCACGTTGTCGAAATTCTTTAACACCTCGTCTCCCTGTTTGCCTTCTATGGGTAAAATCCTCAACAGGGGGCACGACGCTCTCTCCGACGACACGTGATTTCACGACGTTGGCGTAGACGTAGAGCGAGTAAAACCCTGGTGCCATATCTACCACATAGTCTGCTTCATGAATGAAAGTCGACCCCACCGCCTTCTCCTTCTCCGCCTCGTGAGATGACGCGTTGGTATGCGAAATATCGATTACCGGTTGTATTACCAAGACCCAGTATGGTTCCCATGGAACCCGAGTACTGAGTCATATGTGGTGCCATATGTAAGGATACTTTTTGAGTGACGTCGCTGTAACTCAGTTTCGCCTTACGAACCCCCGCGATACCCACTAGGACGTGGTTAATCCTTCGTACCAGTTTATCGTATCCGGCGAGATAACAGACTGCGATCCCTCCGGCGGAACGAGTACTGGTATCGCCTTGTCCGAGAGGAAGAACCACTTATCGTCTGGTCTGACGTTGTATCAACTATGCGTATATCGAATATCCACCAATCCACATTCCCATTAACCGGACATACTTATACGCTGCGACAAGGCTGTTACGTAGTGGGTCAAAGTATTGTCGGGATGCAATTCCATCGACGCATTGCTAGGCAAGATCAGGTAGAAACCTTTTTCAGACGATGTCTCCATTGCATTTCATCGAGGGATTTGGTAAAAGGTAGCCGATAGAACTGCTCAACAATGTCTTCCAAAGATAGGAGTTACTGTTGCCTTTGGCAAGGTTGTAAATACTGTCCACTGTGGCGGTGTGCAGAACGACGACTTGACAGAAGAAGATGGTTTCCGATTTCGGGCATGTATTTCCAAACAACACCTAACGTTTGCTATTACTTCCTCTATCTTCGAGACGTGTGATTTCGAAGCGCGCATCCGGCGAATGTTCCATTATTCGAATGATCACTCGACCGGCGTGTGCTAGCCTTTATGTTCGACGAGTGATCTCTTATCCAACCAGCTGTTAATAAACTTGATATTCCCTCCACACTTTACCAGTACCTCTAGGTTTCTCCCTCATTTGCCCTGCTGCAACACATTCTCCACACGATAGAGTTCATCTTTCGTCACTGACTCTTTCTGTAATTCGTCGATCAAACGATAAACGGGCGGGTCGGAACAATATATATATATATATATATATATATATATATATATATATATATATATATATATATATATATATATATATATATATATATATATATATATATATATATATATATATATATATATATATCTCTCTCTCGTCGCTCCAGTTGGATAAGTAAACCTTCTTGAAACGTCTGTTGACGTTGCTGATTCGCACGCGATCGCCGACTTTTAAGATGGGTTAGATTTTTGTATAGCCTAGGTTTCAATAGAACCTTTGCCAAACCTCTTCTTGATTTATCCAATCCACCGGTGCCATACCCATATGATAATTGTTGTTTTACAAATTTAGTAGAGGCTGCAACCCGTCTATACGCTTCAAAATGCTACCAGGACGTGCCTTCTTACCAGGGCGAGGAGCCATGTCGTAATAAGGCTGTCGTGGCGTGGAATACTATTTAGTTAGGTTCCCAACGCATGCTTTGTAACGACGGTGCCGAAGCTGGCGACCGCAATGACACGGGCCGTCTACTACGGCGCGGTTGTTGCTGACCACGGCTAAAGGGACTGCCGTTTTCTTTTGGCATGTCGTCTTCGTCGACGGCTGTCTGCATGTAAATCCAACGATCATCGGGTTCCCTACTAAATCCATAGGCGTGTTCACATCGTTGAGACCTCGGGCGAACGTCTTCTAACCCACAGGTTCAAACGGTTTCCGTTTTCTCAGCACATCGTTCACGAGATCTACGATGTTACTCCATCGCACCGCTATGCTTCTAAGCACCAATTCACCAAGATCGTTCCACCCCACGACACCTTTCTATTTTGTTTTCTTGCTCTTCTTTATTTTCTTCGTTGCTGGTTAATTTTATTAACGACTACACGCAATGATTATTTCTTACGTTTGTCGGTAGATCGTTCTATCGGCTCAACACCTGGTTTTACAACACAACCGTTTCTCTCTCGTGTAAATCGCCTCGGTCTATGATGTCTCGCATTTCGTCGTCGAGTCTTCACAACACACCTCGGACAGGGACAGCAACACGATAAGGAAGTTAGGTTGGATGTTATCTAAAACACGATGATCCACCAGTGCCATTTTTTTGCATAGTTCATATTAGCCTAATTGCGATTGCAACAAGGTCGTCACCAAAGGAGCTAGAATCGACATGGCTAACGGAGCCAATAGTGCCGGCATGAAACCTCGCGTTCCCTTTTAAAATGTTCACCGAACACTCGCATAAACTTTGTATGAGATCATGCTTTCCTTTGATTATGATGCATTTGGCAAATATATGGTCTGCCTTGGCGAGCAGGCAAAGACACAACTCTTCACTCGTGGAGACGTGTCGAATGACCGGTGTCACGCCGTGTTTCCATTTTATCTTCGGAAGGTAGGCGTACTGCACCTTGTCTGGTTCCGGCACGATGTTGGTACGTAGGCGCAAGTGTTCCCGTGTGGCCTGTTTCAGATCGACGACCAAGTACCCTTGAGTTATGGACGTTGCGTCTCTGTACGCTTCTTGCATAAACTTTACACGACCCGGATACATATGTTTGGACAAGTTGACCACTTGCGTGTTGTCGCGAGGATTCTTAAAAAGCACCATGTACTCTGCATGTATACCGATGGTGCAACTCTCTCTACACTTCGGAAATAAATTTAGAAATAAATACAATACAGACGTTTAGTAATCACGTCTCTTATTCGTGTTAAGTGACCCTCTTGTTTGTTTCCTACATAATATTGTCGATTACCACCAAATTCCTCGTTTTAGTATCGAAGGACGAAACGTTAACGAAATTTATGTTCGCGTGTGTCGCCGACAAAGTACAATGCAGAGGCTGCCATTCCCCGTAACACCACATTATGTTTTTGGATCATACGTTTATCAGTGTGGAAGAGTGACCTAGCAAAACGTGAAACAAACGTCGTTTTTCCACATCCTGTAGGACCGACAACAACACAGGTAAACGGGTGCACTAGTGTCCATACCATACATACAACTAACCAATTAACCAGCGTGCAAAGTATTTTTACTACGACAAAGCAACAATATTTGTTTGCACATTTATTCGATTTTTACAAAGAAATTTACAAATCACCGTCAAGTATAGCCATCGTCAAGTTCCTCACGGTTGTGCTCCCACGCTTTTGAATCGTAGTCGTGTAAACAACACTCATCAAAATGGCGCATTTTGTTTGTCTGCCGGCAATAAATTGTAGAAAATGTATCTATACATCAGAGAAAAACATGCCATAGAAGACGCCGCTGTTGGAGGCGGGAATTTGCGCATGCGCCACCGGATACACGCGCTGGGCGATAACTTATGTTTTTAACACGCAAATTACTTCGGTTACTAAGCGCTATGGGCGCTTCTTTACGAACAATAGTTCATTCACTAGCCGTCAGGGGAACTATCCAACAAGGGGCTCTCAGTGGTCACAACGCTCCAGGTGGCGTAGTTGAAATTGTTCGGTTACTAGGCACTAGGGGTGCTGTTTAAAAAAATAATTATAGATTATCCGCTAGGGGCGCCAGTACCTATATTGGACACCAGGATGCGCTCCGTAGAGTGGTCAGTATGCACCAGGTATTCTACTTGAAATAGTTCGGTGATTAGACCCTAGAGGCGCTGTTTTGTAAAAAAAAATAGTTATAAATTATCTGCTAGAGCGCAATCAGTACCAAACATGTTTATTATGGGGCGCTCCATAGTGCAGTCACTATCAGCTAGGTGGCGCCACCATTCGCTAGGTGGCGTCGTGATGCTGAATTATGACTCCATACCTCCAAAAGGGACCTGTCTACTATTGGTGTGCTTCTAGGGCAGGTCGCAGCCAAGTCGTTTCAGTTTGCTGTCGATCATGTTTCTCGCGTGGGAGTTCGTCAGTGTACCATGACGAATCTGATCGCATTGCTACAATCCTCTCGCGCAAGGGAGTGTGGTGGTCGACAATCCGACGTAAACCGGTGTCGCATACCTCAGCCATTGCCTCAACTGTTCCTTTAACGTTCAGATCCAGCGACGAGGTAATATCTTCGCCGAAATCTGATGCGCATATCTGAAGCAATCGTCGAAAAGTTATCTTATCTTATTCCGCACCCGAGCCCGCTTACTCGCGTTTCCTGACAATGGATCACCGGATGGGTTGCCCTGGGTATCGCATATGCACATATCATAAACACTTGGTCGTATCGGTATTACCATGGAGGTACTATCCCAAACGATGACAAGTGTCTCGCAAAAACGCCGGACGTCCGGTTTTGTTCGGGTGTCCAATTGGAAGTTCAAATCACCAGTAATAAAAATGTCATGCATATCTAGCATTATATTGTATAAATAAGCGGCCCACTGATCGAAGAAAACGCTGTTAGTGAAACCGTTTCGTTTCGATGACGGAGGACGGTGCACGACACACAACCTGGTGACACCACGGTTGTTATATAGCAATCGCTGTGTTCAAAATGTATGCAACACGCCACTCCACCGTCGCGCTGTCCATATATGTGTGTGTGTGTGTGTGTGTGTGTGTGTGTGTGTGTGTGTGTGTGTGTGTGTGTGTGTGTGTGTGTGTGTGTGTTTGTGTGTGTGTGTGTGTGTGTGTGTGTGTGTGTGTGTGTGTGTGTGTGTGTGTGTGCGTGCGTACATTCGTGCGTGTGTGCTTGCGTGCGTGCGTGCGTGCGTGCGTGCGTGCGTGCGTGCGTGCGTGCGTGCGTGCGTGCGTGCGTGCGTGCGTGCGTGCGTGCGTGCGTGCGTGTGTGTGTGTTTATATATACACAAATTCAAATCACAATTCACCGTTATTTAAATTTGATTTCATATTTCTTAGTAATTTTTACTTTTTTAAATCTGAAACGTATGCACAAACTCTTCATAATTAGCCGCATAATATGAGTTATTGTGTTGTTTTCAGTAGGGGATACACAATTCTCCAAAACGCCAATAAATACTGTTGGTACTGTGGGAAGTTACACGCACTTTCGTTGTGGCGGCGAAAGACTTGGTTGGGACATGTATTTCCCCGGTGAAGAGAACCCGATGTCAATATCAGTTTACCAGAATGTCACCAACACCAACAAGTATACATTGTTCAGCTCTGGGAGTGCATCGCACACCTTACTAATAGAACCGATAACATTGCTGGATGCGGGACGATACCGTTGCAAATACGTACCACTACCAACGCTCTACAGAGAAGCAGAACTTGTTGTGTTAGGTGAGAGAAAAAATATTATCTACTATAAGAAGAAATTCGGTCAAAATACAGTAAAACTCCTCTAATGCGGCCTGATTAAAGGTTATGGTCTGACATGCCTTTGTGTGAAAATATATTGTGATACAAAGGGATTTTACTGGATGTACCAATACACATTGTTTTTGAAAATATATGCAAATAATTAGATAGAACAGGTAGGCCGAAAATATTGCTCTATTTTCTGTTTGATGTGAGTATAATGGTAGCTGCTTAGACTTAATGTTTGGTAGAAGTAGACTAATTATTTGATTGGATCATTCTGTTTGATAGGATTATAATTATCGTTTGTTATAAGTTGTCTTATTACTTAGTAAGTGTAGATTTTCTGTTTGGTAGGATTATAGGTATTATTTGGTAGAAATAGACTTGCTCACTGGTAAGAGTAAACGTTTTGTTTGGAAGGATTGTAATTATCTTTTGGTTGAAGTAGACTTAGTATTTGGCAAGAATTTGGTAGGATTAGAACTATCGTTTGGTGGAAGTAGATTTAATGTTTGGTTATTGTTGTCTTATTGTTTGTGTTCACTTCCAAAATGATCCATAGTTGACACATAGCAATGGCATGACATCACAAACAAACAGCTGCATGCAACTACACTCTAAGCAAAACACTAAATTCAACACTAAATTTAACACTAAATGTAACACTAAATTGTAACGGATAATGAATATATGCGTTCAAGTATATGACACCAGCAGTGTCTTTATTTTCTATGACTTAATTTTGCGTTGACTGTGCAACACAACATATATTGCATTTGAAGTTCTCACTGTCCATGACTTTTCATTAAAAGACAGTGACTCTGTGCATGCAGAGATCGGACTCACTAAACTAGCCTAACTTTGGCCTACCATGCCTACATGAGACATGCCGTGACACAGCTTATATTATAAGTTGTGTCATCGCCCACTCAAGTCACGCCAATGGGCCTGTTGGCACGGGGAAGAATGCAGTTAAAACTGCATCCTCAACTGATTTAGCCTATCGTGAATCCGGTTCGTTGATGTCCTATTATGTAATGTGTGAATAGCTTAAGTAATATCCGCAGTCTGTTAAATAAAGTGCATATTTTTGTTCAAATCATCGAAATAATTAACTTTAGTCGTTAGATTTATGAAATTTAACAAAGTTCAGCATTTCCGTTTTCACTTCAATAAATTTGTTATGCATAATTAAATAATGCAATAGCTTGGATGATAAAAGAAATCGAATTGAGGATGTACCTTTAATGAACAATCGTTTGGTGTTACATTTACAGTCCTTTGAGTTTGAGAAAGTGTATTAAATTACCTTTTATCGGCGCCGATACAGTGTGAAAACTTCTCTAAGATTTGTTTTCACTGATATATGTTGTCGCATGCCAATTCTCCTGCCGGGAAGTTTCCAAGCCCGCGTTGTCTAACGCCACGCTATGCTATGCTGAAAAGAGATGGCCAGTTTATAATGTAAACACCAGTGACGAGACAGCGGACGTCATTCGCATAATTAATTATAATTAATACGTTAGTCTAATTAATATACGTATGTACTTGTGCTCTTAATGCGCAATAAAATATATTTCCAGGATCAATGCAAATATACACAGCAATAGGCAGTTTATTAATTATACACATTGGAAATTGGAAAGCAAAAGTCGAAAATTATGGTAAGCTTCCATAACATTCACTGAACATAACCACTAAACTACGTTAACACTAATGACATGTCGTTACTTAATTGTATAATTATTACTGGCTGTCTAATATAGTGACTCTATACGTCAGGCCTAAGACATATGGAACCCATTCCCGTCGAATCCATCACAGGAAACAGTTTGATTCCTTTATAAGATCTGAAAAGAGCTTCTTCTTGCTGATAAAGTACATTTTGTTGCATGAGTCGTCATATGTGTGAAGTGCTTTTATCGATGAAAGTCAAATATGCGATATCCGTATCTGCAATATATGTGCGCGCGCATGTGCGTGCGGGCGTGCGTGCGGGCGTGCGTGCGGCGCCTTCGTTTGGACGATGAGGTACAATTGATCATTATGGAGTTATGAGCATCATGTTAAATAAGCAACCAATTGACGGGCGCCATTAAGTTAGGGATCGTAGTGACAAATGACACTCCATTCAATAAAAAAACGCATCAGAAGCATTTTAAAATATGTTAGTTACAAATAATTGTATTGGAAACGTTAGCAAATAGTTGATATTGTTAAAATGCAGAACCGAAAAATCGACGTTTTCACCACTGCTGTTGTTTTCTGGTTTTTTGGTCCGAACCAACGCGACGCATCGCGTCGCACGCACGCACGCACGCACGCACGCACGCACGCACGCACGCACGCACGCACGCACGCACGCACGCACGCACGCAAGCACGCACGCACGCACGCACGCACGTACCCACCCACCCACCCACGCACGCAAGCACAATTCAAAGACAACTACTTTAATGTAGGCTACGCATTGTTTCGTTAAGGTAGTGATGTAAACTCACAATGGGATGTAAATGTCTCAAAAGGCCTATTTCATAATATGTTTTATAAGTTAATATTGTTATACAAAAAAATATCCCGAGTTTTTGTTTCATATTCTTCGAAATCAGCAAAATGTAGATGCATACTGCAAACTACATCAACACACATGTCGACCTCAAATAACCAAACACAAAAGAAACAAAGTATTAATTTTCATATAAAAATTAACCGTATAAATGTTGAACGCCGGTTTTCGTCGGTTGTAGCGACTTTCTTCGATGATTTGAACAACAATACGATTGTGTATTGAGCCGACCGCTTATATTACTTAAAGTGGAACTGAAGCAATTTTGTGTTATGCCGTATATTTAAATATATATTATCTAACTATGCATTAATGGTGACAGATACCTGCTAATTTATGAGATGAACTGAAAAACTGATTTTGTTCGAGAAAAAAATCGACAAAATACATCACTGCGTATCGCCATCTTGTTGTCGAAACGAGTGGTTTGAGTCGCGTATATCTAATCAATGTAAATTTTCGATTTTTTGCGATTTATTTCGTAAATAGACATTCTGGAGCGAAAAAAAAGATATGGGTCTCTGTTATATATACAAGTGTTTACACACGTCAACAAAATAGCGTTTTTGTTCGTTCCAAATAAAAAAAGTTAAAGAAATTACAACAAAACACGCAAAAAATCGTGGAAAACGCCACACTTCTCGAACACACGAGACGCTAACCAACGAGAATATGCGATAATGGAATACCGGAACTATTTTTTACTTGTTGACAAGATGGATGCATCGCTTGTGACAGTTTTACCAGATCTGCTACTAGCGATTAGTGGTTTAATGAACTTCCGTAATAGTTGTCTATCTTTGGAGAAATGGAAACCACAGACGAAGAGTCTAGTTCGACAGGCCACACGGAAACAACCGTTGACAGTCGTAGTGTCACCGAGTGTGCGAGTCACGCTCCAGACTCCAGGTCGGCTTCGCCTTTGACTTTGTTGACGTTGGATTCAGGAAAAATTACAACAGCGCTTTGACTGTCAACGATTCCTGACTAGGTAATGTGATTTGTTGAACCTGTGGAAATTGCGTCCCGATGTCTGCGCACGTTGAGTCATCATGCTGCGCCGAGGAAGCTACCATGCCTAGGGCTAGGCTATGGCTATGCAGCACCGTGTGCCCGACCGCGTTGGTGCTTGCATCATTGTACGAAGGCGAAGACGATGATTTTGTAGTGATATGCACAAACAGAGCGGTGCTAGATGTTGGTCTGCTGTCATTGCATGATTTGCGTGCCGACTCATTGATTCGCCCTATAGCTAGCAGGTCAGTAATTCAATTGTTATCGAATCATTGCCATTTTAATAAGCATATTTTTTCTGCATATTTCTTTTACCTAGCCCGAGGGCGAGGTCCGAACTACAATGGCAATGCAAGCAGGCTTTTCTCTTTATTTTGTATCTAATCTAATGAAGTATACCGTGACTGTATTTTAATATTGTGTTTGATTTTGTGTTGAATAACATTGATGACAATAATAACATGAGGGTTTATTTAATTCATTATGTGAATATATATATATTCTTAAATGTTACCGTAATCGTGATTGTAATCATGACTACATTAGTAATTGTGATTGCAATAATTACTGTAATCATGATTACATTAATATTCGTACTTGTAATCACCCCTCTCTGTAGCACACCACAACACCTTGTTGTTTGGTGCAATGTAATCATTTAAATAACAATAATTAACTACTGACAGTATATGTAATGTTCACAGTTTTGCAACTATTATGGTAATTATGGAATTAGTGCTATCAACTAACCCTGACAAATTATATTTCAGGCTCAGGAAAGGCAAGACAAGTAATCCCATCCTGCGATGTGGGAAGGATCTGTGATGTCTATTCTGAACCGAATTGAATTGATGGAAAGTTTAGCTATGGAGATTGACCTGACACAGGTGAGTGTACTGATAGTCTGATATAGACAAATTGTGAGGCACCCACAGTATGCAGCAGGTCGAAAAAAACAACCTGGAAAACTACAACAATTCCCACTAAAATATTAATAACTGAATGATGTGAATGCCTTCTTATCCATATCCCACTTCTGTCAACAAAATGTTACCTGCACCATCTTGCATGTCACTACACACAATTTCATTTATATTGAGACCAACATAAAATATATCAACAGTTTATTCACATAGAAAAACAATTACCAAAGAAATAAGGCTAACTAGAACGACTGAAACCAAGACTAAACATTGACTAAAAACAGTTCTACCACCGGGAAATACAACCTGGAACATGGATATCACAGTTACACACATCATTATTATGCCACAACATATCAAATATACTGGTAGTTTAGCTTAGGAAATAATTAATCTTTATAAAGCCAAGGCATTTTAGCTGTTTCACCATCATCATCTGTACCAATGGCAATAGACTACTTGTTTTGATTGGACAATAAATGTACACCAATCATGTGTAACATTATTATTTGTTCTGACTGACAGTAAACGTACACCAATCATGCATACCAATACACTACTTGTTACTACCAACAGTAAATGTACACCAATGATATCATTCTGGAATCTGCACCATTTCACTACTTCTTCTGACAGTAAATGTACACCAATCATGTGTATCCAATATACTACTTGTTCTGACTGAATCTACTACTTGTTCCTACCGACAGCAAATGTAAACCAAGCGTCTCATTCTCTACCACATACACTACTTGTACTGACAGTAAATGTACACCAATCATATGTATCAATACACTACTTGTTCTGACTGATAGTACTTGCACACCAACCATTTGTTCCAATACACTACTGGCACTAAATATACACCAATACACTACTTATTCTGACTGGTGCAGAAAAGTGACATAAGTTTTTCTCACGAATGACAAACTTCTTCTCTTTCTCATAGGTGTCGGAGCTGCTTGAGTCACCCTCGGTTATGTCACATAGTGTGCATCATCTGCACCAATGTCTTTATTCTCACTGAATCTGATGGAAGCTTAACATAGGAGTAGTCATGATCAACGTTCATTGGTGCAATAATGTCATCCGTGACTACAGCAGCATTCGCGAAGTGTCGCACTTGAAATATCGTTACCGGATCGATTTGCATTTCAGCATCAGTTGTATGTAGTGCCACAGCAGTAGTAGCAGTGATGGCACTAAAGGTGACATCCGTAATGTAAAGGTTGACGGCATCACCCGTAGCGCTGGATGCTTCAAAACTAGTACCTGTACTTGTACGAACCAATGGTGAATCCTTCATCTGAAAAGATTACACATACAATGACTTGAAAATTTTACAAAATTCATCTTTTGCATAATAAAAATGAATCACAATGTGAGAAACTTTCTCTTGTATATATTATTTTTAGAATATAAGAGTGCCAGTGTCATATAGAATGTATAAAGTAATCAACCACAGGGAAAAGCATTTTCCCTATGGAGCCATGTTAATTCAACCAATGATCACTGATCTCTTAATGTTTTTAATGAATCTGTTTGGTCAGTTTGACGAATGCCACTGGTAACATAACCAAACGCATGTAACCAAAATTGTAGCATCCTAGCTCCAAAGTGCATTATATTATCTAATCAACATTGCACTGTTTTCAATGGGCCAGGGAGATCAAAATTCTATAAGGGGTCCAAATTCCATAACAAAATATGGACCCATAGGTACACTTTCTATGGGGTTCCTTATTTTATATCTGACACTCGGTTTAGATAACATAATGCATGAATATTGTTATTGGACCAAATGCAGATCTATGCTTGTGACATCTTTACCTTATAAATGCTGTATATATATATATATATATATATATATATATATATGTAAATATAATTATATAATTATTAGGTATTATACTGAAAGCATCTGCTAGATAGTATGGTGCATGGACAAAAGCCCCTCCCGACAAAAGCCCCACAGACATAAGCTTGTTTCAATTCAATTATACTGTTCATGACTGTTGCTGTAGTACACAGAGACAAGATATTGTCATGAATATACTTCAGGCATGTGGTCAATTCCATTCCGGAATTGGAACTGACCCTCAATTCCAGTTCCGGAATTGGAATTGACTTCAAATTTTTTTTTTTATTGGAATTTTTTGGTTTCCAAAATTTATTTTTTGGGAATTGGCATTGATTTTGTTGGAATTATTGACTTGATACTGTTAATATTTACCCTTATATTTACTTATATTACTTTTAAAATCATATTTGTCTGCTATTAGCATGTCACCCTGAATCTGGTAACAGCCAGGAAGTTGTCAACATTACAGCATAGACACTGTCTACTCTGGTATTGAAACATTGTGACCAAGAACAATATAATCAAGCATTTGCATCAAAAAGAAATACTAAGTTACTGTAACAGACAGTAAAACCAAAATCAGACCATTCAGGCCTCATTTTCTTTCTCAGTGTACAATGTTTATTTACAGAGATTGCCAATTAAGGGCACCTGCCTGCTCATTCCCTTTGTGTGAGAGAGGAAGCCTGCCCCACTTAAATGCAGCCCCTTGTTTATCCAAGCCTAATGTTCAGCCCACAAGTTTCCCATACTAAACATATCACTGGTCACCTGTACAATGCTGTTACATGTGGCTGTAGGGTTTGCCCTTTGTAGTAATTAAAAATGTCCCCATGGAGAATACATGTTGGAGATTAGGATGTTGAAGACTCAAACTTTCCAGTAAATTTGATGAAATATCAATGATATCACAACTGATAGCGATATAAATCTGCCTCCTAGTATATTTGCTCCCCCCCCGGATATCTGCCCCTTATTTCTATGATAGTTGACAAGTGAAAATCAGTTTGCAGTTTTATCATTATTACTACAATAACATAACATTCAATGACAAGTCGAAGTCACTTTAGCCTAATGCAATTGCCTATCCCCTGGAGTGTGTATGAGATGATCTTGTCACCAGTTGTCTTCCAGGTATCATTGATAGTCAGATCAGTGGTGGAAGATGGGTTCTTGGGGTGATGCTTCCACAAACAGTGGTTTGGAGTGCCCCTGGTATTAGCTGCCTTAGTTTTCAGGTCCTCACGGACCTTGGCAGCTTCTATCTGTGCCGTGTCACCATCATGGTTACAGGCAGTCTTGTTGATCACATTCTGGATCTGGAGATCAGATCAGTGACCACAGCACCCTTGCATGATCAGGATCGACGCTGGTGTCACTCCCATTGAAGAGTAATCTTGTTGGTCCCCCTTCTTGGTGTAGGAATGACACTCAAAACATAGCTTCTGACCTCCTCAGATGCTAGTAGTAATTTCCATGGTGAAGTTTTAAGTGAATTCTGACAACTCTGGCTTGTGCATCCAGTTTTATAGGAAAATGGAGTCACTCCAACTCTCCATGGTAAATGCAATTCAAAAGAAACCTTGTTAAGATGGCTTCTTTCAAATATCCTCAATTGTCCTAACATGTCCATGTCCTAATCTCACTGGCTTCTTCCACAATTGCAATAAAGATAATCCTTTGATTACAGGATCATCTCCAACTACATAAAGTAATTTACTTGGCTGATCTGGCACAAAGAACATTAATTGCAATTAGGGTAATATATATCTTGAATTCATGTTCAGAAATATAAAAAATAAGTTAAAAAAACTTTTCTTAAAAGATTTTGAATAAGGCAAGGGGCTAATGTCTGGGGGGCAAGTGACAAAGGGGCAAATGTCCTGGACCCGATATAAACAGGGGAAACTGCTCAAAACTCGGATTAATGACCCAACTGTCCATCCAAAATGTCTGGTTTTGTTAGCAAAAATCCAGGAGAGGTGTCGCAGCAGAAAGTACATATGAAATGGCTGAATGCCATTTTAAAGTTTTTTATGGCAAACCTGATATATATATAGTGTGTGTGTGTGTGTGTGTGTGTGTGTGTGTGTGTGTGCGTGCGTGCGTGCGTGCGTGCGTGCGTGCGTGCGTGCGTGCGTGCGTGCGTGCGCATTTAACGAACAATAATTTTTTAATCGTATCTAATTAAATATGATTGTGCACACGTGACAAATAAAACTGTGTTAAAATTAATTGGATTTGAATTTTTCTTTAGCCTAGGATTTTAACAGTTGGAATTGATTTTTTGGAATTGACAAAACAGAATTGACCCCATGCCTGATATACTTCCTTCATATGTATAGCTTGTACTAATACTATTGTGGGTTGCCGACAGTTGCCCCCTCCCCCCACGATATTCATTACAGTGTTATCAGTCGACTTAGAATAACATGTAATTAATACATCTATATGAACTTCCGGTTATTACATGTGGGGTTTAATCTAATCAATAAAGCAAATTAATTTTATATAATTTTGCCTTATTGTCAATTAAGTCACAAGAATTCAGGCAAAAATTGTAAAGTGTCATTATAGAAAGCAGACATGTAATCTGACAATGTTCAACTGGGTAGATGATGATGCCTTAGTTAGTTTCCTTTCCAGCTAGACATTGCATGGGTGAAATGCATTTTACTTAAATATTTAAATACTTTTAAAAAGTTTTTGTAACTGCATTTGCACCTAATCACAATGAAAGTATTTGTATATTTTAAATATTTCCATAAAGAATTTGAAATGTAAACAGCAACAGTAGGCTTCTGTTGCACTATAGTCTATACTGTCTTTTGGTCGTGTTTCTCCCATGCATCTAACCCCCTCCAGGCTTAGCCTTACGCTTGCTGCTTGCTCTCTAGGCATTTAGAACACAGGAGTATGAGACTTATTATGACTGTCAATAAATAATATCAAATTATTTTCTTGAATAATTTTGCCTAGTACATACGCCATGGTCCATGTTATAAGGTTGCAGTATATCCTGTAGCACTTACTGAGTTATTGTTATTGTTCTGAGTACGGCCACGTATTGACGGTACGTATGATCACGTCGAATATAAATCGGCGGATTGGAAAACACTCGTAATTATATCAAACTATTAACACTTACTCGCACTTTATTGTATTCATACATTTCGATTTACTGTGGGTCATATATATGCTGACGTTGAAGCACAGCTGTGCTTATTGGGGTGGAACTATATTGTAATCGTAGTGATAAGTCACAATGGTAACGGTAATCCAATTTACTAACCTGGTTTCGGCTCGTCACTTCCTACGCATCGCTCTGTTATCTGATATCTGACGTTTCCTTGTCGCAGAATAGTGTGTAGATGCATGGTCATATGCGGAAAAAAAGATCTAAGATGGAACGGTGTCTTTGACCAAGAATGACATATTGATGCTCACCGTCTGTCCATGCTCATCACATAGTCTTTTGTCTTGTAATCTGCATCGGAAAAGTGGTCACTCGCAGAGCCTGCGGCTGGCGGACACGGCAATTTCCGCATTTGCAACCACCTTTTCCGCTGCAAATTCTTCCTCGGAAGTCGATCAAAAGTTTTTTCCTTGCATTTGTAGTACTAGTTGATATATCCAGGAGCCATCCAGTGCACACCAGTTTTCTTTTTATTCGATTTTCCATGCGTTTCGGCCGTTTTTCCGAGAGGTTTTTACTGTGTGAACGCGGTGCCAGGAGCTCGTACTCAAACCACTCTGCCGCTGAGCCCCCCGCAAAGCAATATGGCGCCGCCCAGCGAAGATAATGGCAAAGTTAAAAAGGATATTACAAAATTACTGTGGCGTTGCGCCCATCATATAAGGGTGATATATACCGTAAATGGTATGTTATTATGTTTGGGCTATGGTTGTTCGAGTGCTTCACCCCCCCTTTAAGCTATTCACACACTACATTTAAGGACATGAACGAACCGGATTTGCGATAGGCTAAATCAATTGAGGATGGAGTTTTAACACTTTTGCGACCGTTCATAGCTCTGTGTGTTTGAGTTGTAGTTCACCTTTACCGAGAAAAGGACATCACTGGCATCACTGGCCAACTCTAAGCGGTGATGAGTGTCGAACTTGTTTATTATCGATTGTCCCGCTTAGAGTCTTCCTTATTGTGACGCAATCCATTGGTTTTAACAAAGTGACGAAAATAATATGGCAGCCCACAAATAATATTAATAAACAATTTAATAAAAAAATTCTTGTATAGCGCCACATCAAAATAATTATTCTGGGGCGCTGTATAATTATGTATACGTTTTAAATAAATCATACACATTTTCAATACTAATTTTCAAACAACAAAGTGTTGAGGCACTGTCGATGAATTGAAACTTGGCAGTTACAATAGTTATTTTTTGGATAACAAATCTTGTTGACATTGGCATAGGCATTGTTTGTTTTAATATGATATAATGTTCAATGTTGTTCATACATGAGTTAGCCAGTTGATATGCCTATTAGAAGCAATGTGTTTCCTTCAGACATTTCATTTAAATTTTATTACATTTGCAAAATATTATATAATTTAATCTTCGTCGGCCAGTCTTTCCTCCAATTATCTTTAGTCCTACTATCTTCTTCTTCCAACTATCATGCTATTGGACCTATTGTCGTTTTCCTTTGCCGGGTTTCGTGGATCAGGCAGTCGATTACGCAACTAATCATCGACATTTGAATACGTTACTTACCAAATTACCCTAAATTCTTAACTATCTATTCCTGGCACCTAAATCAGTGTGTCCTCGAACAATTTCACGTTTATCCACGATTTGTGAATAATAAAAGGGAGAGTGATTTCGCAAATGCTTTGTCCGTGGAAAAACAAATGACTGAGATGTCAATATCCGGGACGGAGATTTATTTGCAATGTCAAAATGACGGAGACTCCGTACGAATGACATAGAGTTTACATGTATGCATGACGGAGAGTTTACATGTATGCATCAACATATCGTTTTGCGCCGCTTAAAGTTGCTACACTTGAATAAAACAAATAATGTCCTATGTACATATGATTTAATTTATTTCTTTTTCGAAGTCTTTGCTGTGTGTTATCTTAGCTTAGTAACCTAATTTAAAAATACAATACGTTTCAGTAGTCACATGAGTAAATTATCTTTCATATGGTTCCAATTGTTATGTCTTCTGCATCTTCAGAGTCAGAGCCCAAATGTACGACCAACACGACGAGTGAATACTTTGCAATAGAAGGAGACTACATCAAGTACAGCTGCGAGGTGACGTACGCTGGAAAGTGGGCACCAGTGATGATATGGCGGATTGGGAGAAAGAATGCGACAGAAGTCAAGAATGAATCCACAAGAAACACAGTGAAGTTCAGCATTTTTGTGGAAATGACTCTTTCCGTTAATCAATTACAAATATCTTGTCAAACTAAATTTGATCAGCGAAAGCGTGGAACGTCGTCAAAGAATGCTGCCACTAACACTCCTTACTACAACTATAACTACGGATTACCGGCGCTAACAATATGTTGTAAGTACCTTAATATATTATATTATATGTTAGATGTATGAGAGTGAATTATTTACATATTTACAATGGCCTTTCTTTTGAAACTTTGGAAACAGAAAAATCAACGTGCCACTGGTTTTTACTGTCATTCTATGAAGTCAAAAATGGGAGACAGTTGCACTTGTATTATTGTCGTTACTAATATATACTTTTATGCAATAACCAACACAAGTCCGATGTAGCAGTGAATTGAAACAGGCCAAATAAATAACGTTTTTTATTGCAAAGTGGACTGCTTATCACGCAGCCACTTTGGGAAGAACATTAACAGGAATGTGAGCTCCTCAAAGCAAACCAGACAGGAACTGAACACATGTACAGCCCCGTCCGGCAAGTTTCTCAGAGCCCACATTCCTACAAGCATGACGATAACATATATACATCAAAAAGTCGTCATGAACATGTAATGCAAAGAATACAGACATCCACCACCAATACACAAATTTAATTACAAACAGGTGGGGCCATTTCGCTAACCTATATAAACATAAGCCAAGAATTCCGATGAAGAAACAGGAAGCCTGTCTGCGCAGAAAACCCCATGAACACCAAATACTAGGGGACAAACCCCCGTGTTCATCTTATATAAGGCCAAAAGTGGGGAAAGCGGTTTCGACATCTTCCAACTTCCTATTTCATCAACGATGTACAATCGCATTTAAACTAAGCATTGAGAATAAGGAAGAAAGGTGGGGAGGAGGGCGGATTTCGAGAGACAAATTTTAGTCACAACTTCGCAATGCAGAGACTGAATC
>OY759273.1:11016565-11031565 GCA_963662155.1 Lamellibrachia columna
CAGTTTAAGTAACAATCTTTGATGTGGCACTTTATCTAAAGCTTTCTGAAAATCTAAGTAGACAATGTTCATTGGTGACCCATCATCTACCCACTTTGTAATTTCTTCAAAAAAACATAAGATATTAGTTAGACATGACCTTGCTTTTAAAAACCCATGTTGAGATGTATTTATTAATTTATGTTTTACAAGGAATTCCACCATGTGGTCTCTATTTAATGTTTCGAGTAATTTACATACAACTGATGTTAAACTCACTGGTCTGTAATTTTCTGGTTTGTTCCGCATCCTTTCTTAAATAGCGTTGTAATGTTTGCTTCTTTCCATTCTGAAGGAACTATTCCTTCTTCTAGTGCAAGTTAAAACATTTTGCAAGTGGTGTACTAATTTGATCAACAATTTCCTTAAGCAGTTTTGGTGGTATCCCATCTACTCCAGGTGATTTATTATCTTTCATCTTCTTAATTTTCTTTGCTATCATTTCAGGAGTTACAAATAACTGCCCTAAATGTTCTGATGTATTGCCTTCAAATTTAGTAAATGGAACTGGAAGTGAGCTGATATCTTCTGTAGTAAAAACTGAGCTGAAATACTCATTCAGGACCTCTGCCATTTGAAACCCGTCTGAAATTATGTTTCCCCTGTTGTTTTCCAGTGGTCCGACCTTATCTCGAACTTTCTGTTTACTCCTTACATAAGCATAAAAACTCTTGCTGTCATTGTTTATATTTTCTGCCAATTTTTTTTCAAAGGTTCTTTTATATTTTCTAATTTCTGTTGTAGCTAGGTTAAGTGCTTCTTTGTAATTTGCATAGTCTTCATCCTTTCTGGTACGCCTATAAACCCTCTACATAGTTTCCTTAAACACTATTATAGTGTTTAAGGAAACTATGAAGCTTCTTTTTACAAGTGTTTCTTTCTAGACCGCTTTCCTTGGTTTTTCAAGGGAACAAATGTATCGATGGTACTCTCAGTTTCATATTTTTTAATATTCCATCATTCAATTGCGGTCTTATTCATCAGCATGTTATTCCAATCTAGCTTTACTAAGTATTTTCTCATATCTTTATAGTTACCTTTGTGGAAGTTTCTCCTATACGTTGTTTTTTAATTTTTACTTTCTGATTTTACATTGAAGTCAAAATGTATTTGGTCACTGTTACCCAATGGTTCATGTATTTTTACATTGTCCACTAATTCTTTTTGTGATAATAAAACTATATCTAATACATTTTCTTCCCTGGTTCGTTCCAGCGCGTGCTGAGTAAGGAAGCTCTCCTGAATTAAAAATAGAAATTGTTGGTTCTCACCCCCTGTACTCTCTAGAGATTTCTATTGTATATCCATTGTTAAAATATCCCATTATGATGCATTCCCCTTTACTAACTTCCTTTATAGCATTTTGTATTTTTGTGTTATCCTCTTCGTTTATGTTTGGATTTCGGGAAACTAATCCAATAGTTAATTTTGAATTTCCTGAAAATATTTTGCAACAAACAGCTTCATCGTAATCTGCTTCGCTTTCTAATTTTATTCCATAAGCCTGAATAAATTCTTTAACATATAAAATAACTCCCCCTCCCCTTCTTCCTATTCGATCTCTCCTAAACATTTCGTATCCTGTAAATCCTAATCCAGCATCTGTAATGTCTGTGTTGGCCCATGATTCGGTAATACCAATTATGTGAGGGTCAATATCTTCTACCATAATGTTTAATTCGTTTTTCTTATTTATTATACTCATAACATTTAAACACACGCATCTATAACCTGCTTCAGACATGTTTTTCGGACATAGTGTTGTAGGTTTATCTGTACTAGTGGCCTCTTGTCCTGCTTGAGGCATCTCTAAGTAACCCCCCTGCGCTTCTAGTTTAAATAGTATTTACTACCAAAAATATTTGATATGCTACCCATTCCACTGTTTCCTGCTGTTGAGAGTCCATCCGCAAATACTGCTGCCCCCTTTCCACTTAGATGAAGCCCGTCCTTCATGTACATATCCGCCCTTCCAACAAAACTTCCCCACAAATCCACAAAACCAACTTCCTCTTCCCTACATAGCTTCTCGACTACCATGTTAATTGCCATCCCCCGGCAATTTTGATATCTATGACCCCTCCTTCCTATTACTGGTAAAATCCCTGACAGTATTACCTGCTCAACCCGCGTCTGCTTTAGTGTTCTGACCAAATTCCTGTATTTCCTAACTATGGCAGATGTACCCTACCTCTCTACGTTATTTGTCCCTACGTGTACTAAAACATATCCACCCTTGCCCGAACCCACGATGTTGTCTACCCTCTCAGTTATCGCCTATATTTTGGCACCAGGCAAGCAAACTACAACGTCATCTCCCTTGTTTAAGACTCTGTCGGTTTTCCTAACTATTGAGTCCCCCACAAATACCCTCGCTCTCTTTCTCACACCCTCTATCACTACCTCGGAATAGCTCTTCCGATGGATCCCCTCCATCACATTCTGTCATGCAGTCTTGTCACTTGGTGGCAGACAGTTATCAAGCTCTCTCTCACTCGTCAACCTGTCACATTTCCCTCCCGTCGCCTTGGCTGACTTGCGCTCCTGTCACCTTCCCTCCTGACACCCTCCCTCCCGTCTCCCTCACTCCCATCGCCGTCATGTATGCTGACTATACGAAATTACCTAGCTGCTTATAATCTCTAAACAACAACACACACAATACAAATACACAATCCATAATAAACGAAGGACTCTTTAAAGTTAATGAATGTTTAAACATTAATAAATTACCATTAAGTAAAACAAATCAAAATGCACGATTTTTCATCGGCCTAATACACGCATACAAACTTTTACGGTTAAAGTAGACGATATAAATAAAAAATATTGAAAGAGAAGATAAATTTTAAGATTGACCTTAGACACAAATATAAGTTTGAATAAACACACTGAAAAAATATCAAATGAGTGTTCCAAAATAATTGGCATATTAGATAGAATAAAACACGTGTTAGTTCTATATATAAAAGTATTGTTAAATAAAACATTAATATTATCACCTATTAATTATTGTGTATTCGCTCGGTGATTTCAAGGAAATAGAATTACGATAATTAAAAAAGTTGTGCGAATAATAACAATCTTAAATAAATACTCACACACGGAACCACTTAAAAAAACTTTAACTATTGAAAGTAGAAGACATAATAAAGTCACAAGAATTAAAACTTTCACTTTAAATACATTCATAAAAATGCATGTTATTTAATAAACTGGCAAATTATTCCAAGGGCAAATAAACATAATTATAACACTCGACAAAATGTACATATTTTCAGAACTAAACATGAATTTGCATTGAAATGTCTCAAATATAAATTGACACATGCTATAAATGACACGCTTGAAATAGACAAAGACAAAATATACACTCATAGCTTACGAGGTTTGTCATTTTATTTAAAAATACTGTGGTTACACAAATATAGTGATATATGCACACTATCACATTGCTACATATGTGTTATGTGTTTATTGTGTTTATGTGTTTATTGTGTATTGTACTTTTTTTGCATTTTTAATCTTTCATATGTAATTTCAAAATACCATTTTATGTATTGATGTCCACACTCGTGAATGTACACTCATAGCTTACGAGGTTTGTCATTTTATTTAAAAAAAATTTGTTACACAAATAATGATATATGCACACTACCACATTGCTACACATGTCAAAAAACAAATACATATTACATATTTGAGGCACATGTGTCATACGATTAGCACATAATAACATAGACATTCTTTCACACAACACATACTCATATGATATATTTGTGTCTTAATAGGAGTCACATACCCCGAGTGAATTAATTGTAATTACTATACAGGTGTACATTCGTTATATGTGTTTCTGTTTTTATTTTATATGTTTTATTGTGTATTGTACTTTTTTGCATGTTTAATCTTTCCTATGTAATTTTTAAATAATATTTTATGTATTGATGTCCACACTCGTGAACGGGGCATTAGCCCTGGATTTGATGGTGTTAAAATAAAAGTAAATTATTATTATATTAAAATATATAGAAGGCTTTGCGTTACATACGTGCACGCATGAAAATTTCATGCTATCTAGCTGATATGATCTCCTGTTATGATCATCTTAATGACATAATGTATTTAATTCCACATAGAGTTTACGGATGCAACTACCACCACAACAACAGTGACGTCGCCTTCTCCTCCAACGTCCTCGATGTCAACACCGAGACATGAAGTTGATGGACGTAAGCCTTTTTGTTGTTTACTTTTTTGCTCTCATTGTTATCCCTGAAGTCATTAAACTGTTTGTTGATGTTTGTTTCCCTTTTCCTTCTGTCACTGGTCCCGTTTCACTGCTCTACCACCCATATCCATCCCCCGTCTCTCGCCCTTGTGATCTAATCCCCTCTCTGTCCCGCCACATTTCTCACTTCGTTATCCGTTTGTGTCCAACCCACTTTAAATGACTCCTTACAAGCTCCCTCCATAAACTCTCTTTCCATCAACAACCTCCCTCAGTTCCCCAATTCTTCGTTTGTCTACACTGTTCATTTGCGCATTTTTTCTCACTCAGTTATATGTGTACACTTGGACTTTCTCTTGATGTTTTCCCTCATCATCATGGTCTCTGAGATGCACAGGTAGAATGGTGTTACGCACTAGATAAATTTCCCTTTGAGCTTCCGAGATATATATCTCCTATCACCCCTTCCATTTTCTTCCACGCGTCTCCGTGCCGTCATCCCGGCAAACCGCTCCACCCAGTTTACGAAGCTGTATATTTATCTATTTGTTCTGCTGCCCGATGTAAAACACCTCTATCTTGTCAATATTTACTCTAAGCCCATGTCTGCCGAACATCTCCACTCCGTCGTGCGTTCCTGAAGGTCTGTCTCACTGCCCGCTGCTAATGCCAGTTCGTCTCCGTATAGCAACTGGCGGAGAATGTCCTTCGAGCTGACAGACTTGTGTTGAGGAGCTGGTGTTGTGTTGAGGAGCTGGTGTTGTGTTCATTGGCGATTATCTTCACACTCCACATTTTCAGCCTCCTTGTTACCAACATGTCCAGTTCTGTTTAGTGATGGCCACTCCTACTTGACACTCTTCTTCTCCCGTCTCCGATGTACGATGTTTGCGCTAAACCTCGAGTTGTGCACACCATAACATGCGTTTTCGTTTTCTAATTTCCATTGTATGTGTGCGTAAGTGCATGCTTGCGTGCGTGCGTGCGTGCGTGCGTGCGTGCGTGCGTGCGTGCGTGCGTGCGTGCGTGCGTGCGTGTGTGTGTGTGTGTGTGTGTGTGTGTGTGTGTGTGTGTGTGTGTGTGTGTGTGTGTGTGCGTGTGTACATGCGAACGAGCGTGCGAGAGTTCGAGAGTGCATGCGTGCGTATGTGTGTGTGTGTGTGTGTGTGTGTGTGTGTGTGTGTGTGTGTGTTTGTGTGTGTGTGTGTGTGTGCGCGCGCGCGCGCGTATGTGTGTTTATGTGTGCGTGTGCGTGTGCGTGTGTCTTTATTTTGTCTTCCGAAGGAAGAACACTACCAAAGAAAAATTTTACAGTATTTTTTTCAGATGCTACTGACAGAACAATCCTGATTACCGGCGGTGCCATTCTGTTGTGTGTCACACTACTGGCTCTTGTGTTAGCAGTAACTACAATCGTCCAGTTTGTCAGGATGCGACGAGTGATGACCCGTTTGAATGATTTGAATGATAGAGGTACAATGTCTTTGTCTTAGCAAGGATATGTCCAAAAGCTAGCTATTTGCCTGTACTGAAACTATGTCAATATGCGCATTTTTTTATTGCCAAAAACATTATTTAGCTAAATACTTCTCAGTGTTTAAGACAGTTAGCCTAGTTTTCAAGCTATTCTAGTATGCTCAACGCAATCCCATGATCTTCTCCCATGAAAGGTATTTTAGCGTTATCAAATATGTCAGTTCCTTTCGTGACCAGTCACTGTAGAATCACGACTGAATAGCGTCACATGATGTGCCTAGCCACGTGACTTCCCCATTAATATAACCTCTCCAGAAGCAATTGTGCATTAAAGGGATTGTATGTGCAGGTATAGTGGAAACTTAGTCATAGCGAATGTTCATGCACTGCCACCGTTAGATATTTGTTAGCTAATAAAAACAAGAAGAATAGTCACGATGAAGATGCATTCTTATAAAACCATTATTAGTTTGCAATGTGGATTACAAGTTCGGTCAAACCGTGCAGTAATCATACAGACAAATTCGACAAATTCGGAACTAGTAGGATGTGTATTAGATTTAATTATTTAACTCATACAACAATATATATATATTAATTCTTTCAAATCATAACGTAATGGATCATATAATTAATTGCTGATTTATCTCTCGCTCTCCCATTCCCCTCTCCCTACCTCCCTCACTCCGTCCCTCCGTCCTGTCTCTCTCTCTCTCTGGTTCTCTATCTATATTTTTTTAATAATACATATGTGCGCTAAATGACCTTTACACACAATTCGTTTGTTTTAGTTGACAATCGGCCAGAAAGCGCACCACCTCTAAACACCCAGGCCTTGCACCAGCGACCTTCCAGCAGCACCCAAGACGTGCAAAGACCTCCTCAAGATTACGAAACAGCGAAACCTTACGACAGCTACCAAGGATTGTATGCCACCATTACAGAAGGTGGCCAGTCAGTCGGAAACGAGCCGTATGCGCAAATGAGTGGAGCAAGTCCATAAAGCAGAGGGACACCGCGTCGAATGTAAATAACGTCTTACTGCGCATAGCAACATCCTCACTGCCAGGGGCTTCTGACTTCATCAGTACCCGTGACAGAAACGTTGAAAGAGAGATATAGAGAGAGAGAGAGAGAGAGAGAGAGAGAGAGAGAGAGAGAGAGAGAGAGAGAGAGAGAGAGAGAGAGAGAGAGAGAGAGAGAGAGAGAGAGAGAGAGAGAGAGAGAGAGAGAGAGAGAGAGAGAGAGAGAGAGAGAGAGAGAGAGAGAGAGAGAGAGAGAGAGAGAGAGAGTGGGGTTCGGTAGAGTAGTGGTTCGAACGTTGAATTCTAAATCGAGAGAACACGGGTTTGAATATTCTTGCTGCCGTTTCGAAACTTTGGGGATTTCAATTTAAAACTCAGTTTTTTTCAGTTTATGTTTTAACTAATCGGATTGCTCGATGGAATTTACGAGGCCAACAAATGAGAACTTTACTTTAGCTGATTGTGGACCCGTCGTCCCGGGCATTTCCTTGAAACGCTTTTTGAAGCACTTCGACCAAGACAACAAATTGTGGAACGAAATACACTTGATTTGGCGAACTTCCGTACGTTGTGTAGAGCATATATATCATGGCGCACTCCCCGACGGTGGCGCCACTCAGCGTATCAACATATCACCACTGCCTCAACATGATTATAAATATTATGAATAGTTGCGGAGGGTTTAACAAGATTTAACAAGATTTGCCATCCAAGCCAAAGGCCCAGATGGCAAGTGGACAAGGAAGCCATTGGCTTATCGAGAGTCCAACAATGTTCATCTACTTATAGCCCGCCCTCCTGAGATATGTGTCAACCTTGTTTTTAAACATATTCACCCTGCTAGCAGTTACACAATCTGTAGACAATTTGTTCCATTCATTTATTGTCCTCTGTGAGAACGAGTGCTTCCTGATGTCCAATCTACATTGATCCTTTACTAATTTTACCTCATGTCCTCTAGTTCTGCTATCCTTCTTGAGTGAGAAAAACATATTTCTATCAATATTTTCATACCCATTCAATATCTTAAAAACTTCAATCTGATCTCCTCGTAACCTCCTTGTCTCTAGAGTTGTTAAACCACATTATTTCAGGCGTTCTTCATAACTAAGGTCTCTCAGTTCTGGAATCATTTTAGTTGCTCTCCTTTGTATGCGTTCAAGCGTATCTATATCCTTCTTACGATATGTTCTCCATGCTTGTATACAGTATTCTAAATGAGGTCTAACTATTGCTTTATAAAGAGGTATAATTAACTTTTTTCCCTTGTATGTTATGTTTCTTCTAATCAATCCAAGAATTTGATTACCCTTTGAAGCTGCAATACCACACTGCTCTGAAACTTTCATATCAGCGCTTATTGTAACTCCTAAGTCCTTTTCTTTTACAGTAGTACCCAGAACAGTATCTCCCATTCTATAGTTTACATTCAAGTTCCTATGTCCTGTATGTAGGCATTTACATTTCCCAAAATTGAACAACATCTGCCATTTCTCAGACCATTTCACTAATCTGTCTAGATCGTTTTGTAAATGTTGTTTATCACCATCAGTATTAACCTTTCTAAACAGTTTTGTGTCATCCGCAAATTTCAGTACGTTACTTGTTATACTGTCGTCCAAGTCATTGATATAAATTAAGAATAATATAGGTCCTAATACTGATCCTTGAGGTACCCCACTCAAAACCGATTTCCAATTTGAAACTTCTCCATCTACTACAACTCGTTGTCTTCTGTCAGTCAGCCATTGTTCTATCCAGTCAGTTATGCTATCCCCGATACCATGGGCTTTTAATTTAAGTAGTAATCTTTGATGTGGCACTTTGTCAAAAGGGTTGTAAAGAAATTGTTGACTGCGCAACTTCCTTGTTGCTTACAACATATTACGTTATTGCAACAGGCAATTGAGAAACGTAGCATAGTTTCAAGCAAAAACAAACAGGAATATCATTGTGTTAATAGACACATTTTCAATACAAACACTATCCACAAATGTTTGCAATTGAAACCAAGATATTTCTTGAAAATTACGAATTTGCCAAATAAAACAAAGGTGTGCAGACTATATACATCAAATGTAAGTGGCTGCACTGGTGGCGTATTTGATGCAATGGGTAGTAGTAACCAGGGTTCGAAATGACCACTGACTCTTGGGAGGTCCCATAAATATATTGGTCACCCGCCCCCCGAAAAAAAATATTCTTAAAAATATTCTTTTCAGGCACTGTAATGGCTAGTAGAGCCTATTTTTGTGAAAAGACTTGATAAAATGTGGGACCCCCAAGCTTACAATTTTCTTGTTGCAAGGAAGTTCCTTGTGCCTTTGTTCATAGGAACAAAATAACAGTCGTTTTAGTTTAAAACTATGTTACGTAACCTCAAATGCATAGTTGCAAGGACGTGACAAGTCGTAAACAATAATCGCGTTACATAGTCAACATACCACTCCGCACTGTCTATTTTGAATCTATTTAATTTGTGGCAGTGGTGATATGCTAAGTGGTGCCATTGTCGAGGAGTTTGCAATTGTTCAGAACAGAATATTAAAAGGATACGCTCTTTAATAAGTATGTAGTATTTAGGGAATAATACACTTTTTGTTGATGTCACGAGTGTGTTACCAGCCAAACAACATCACGAGTGTGCCGGAAGCACGAGTGATGTTATATGGTTGATTAACAATTGACCATACTTTTTCAATTCCTACATTTGTAAATATGCTACTGGGCCGGTTTCACGAATTCGTACCATACGAAGGAACTGGTGCGGACGTTTGACGCATATTATAGTAATACGCAAATCAGAAAAAATCGCAGAAAGCACACAAAGCGTTCGAACAATCGCGTGTCTATGATTCAAATGTCAGCTGGATTATCAGAACGAGGCAGCCGTGTATTACCTGAGTTGATATATCACAACAACAACAAATTCTACGCAAATCAGGTAGTCTTATTACCGTGACATATCCAACAAGATAGTGCACCATATTTTAAACATACGTTTGTGAAAGTAGAGTGGATATCGAACACGGCTAGAAGTTGTATAACAGTTAATATTGGCATGCTCGAGAATAGCAGTGTAATATCTTATTTATCTAATTCAGAAATCATTAAGGCAAAATTATCCTCCAGCTGATGTAGGTAGTTATAATATGAAATGCGAGCACCGTCAAAGAAAATATAACATATACTATAATAAGGTGTCAAAATTACATTGATATGTAGTTAGCTATTGCCCTCCATTTTAACCAATTGATATGCCTTGTATAGTTTATATTTCCTAAATGTCGTATTTTCATAGGTATGTTTCCATTTCTTTCTCGCTTAGTTTGAATAATATTATTAAATTTTAATTATTTTGAAAAATGTATTCCTTAATTGGTTATCAATATAAATCTATTCAATGTTCGTGCTTCAAACGACGTGTTATTCAAGTGTAAATATTACTCAAGAATGTACCATATCCCATTATTATCAGCAACAATAATTTAATCATGTGACGTATGATTTTATAGTGGTGTCAAATAAAACAAAATAATCAATCAATCGGTCAATAATTTTTGAACAGATTTTGCCATATTTGTTTCTCCAAAAATTTCTCAGAGACGCTGTTAATTATGTATAACACCACAACGTTTTTGGTTTCATGTTTACTGTATGAATAACCAAATATGTAGATTAGTAAGAGTCTGTAAGTAATATTATTGCATGCGGTTATCATATCTTCTAATATCTTCTAATAATTGTTTATATTAATGTGTAATATATTATAAACATTTTATCTACGGCTATATTTTGTAACCGTTTTTGTCTAATCGGTAATCATTTATTGTAATAATTGCACGTATTAATGATGGCACACCTGCCAACTATCCCACCTTTGGTTGCAGGTACCTTGTGTTTGACCCAATGCCATGTATTATAATATGTATTCTAATTAGTGGTGCGTTCCGGGTGGACTGCAGGTTAGCCATAGCACCATCCAGCGATCAGAAGTGTGTGATAGATATGAAAACATCTTGAGAAATTTCACCCTGTTTCATGTGAGACGATTGGCAAGTAAGATTGGCAGAAGCAATGCCTGGTTATGCAGTTTCAATACCACAGGATACTAAGGTTGTCTTTTAGTATCCTGTTGTTGATATTACGTCAATTTCACAGTACAGTTATTTAGATGTGTTGAAATGTTGATGTGTGCCACAACGTGTGCGTTTGTTCGCTGGATAGGCTTATGTTGCAGCAGGAAAGGGCAGCTGTCCTTTGCTTATTTTCGGATAGAGTATCTTAATGATGAAACACCATTGTATAGACCATGATTCGGTTAATTATCCGGCTCCACGTAATTGGCCGTCGAATAGTCTAGCTGTTATGAGGTAATAACTCAGTTTATGGATTTGACAAAGAACTATATCACAACAGAGGGACTGAATTCTGTATATACACATTGACTTGATTAAGTCTTTTCACTCCAGGTGGAGCATATCAGTTTTCACCGGACACTGAGTGTGCTAACATCCTTGTCCTTAGCTGGCTTGTTAACACTTTACCATATGAATATACAGCTATGTTGCTGCAACAAAAACTGTTGTTCGGACACTGTATGACACAGTATGACACTGTATGACAGTGTATGACACTGCACGCACACATATAATTCCCCTGTTTAATCTGGCTTCATTCGATTTACATATAATATACAGTATATTCATATATAAAACATGCAATGTTGTACCGTACACATTCAACGTACGGTGCGTTATAGCTTATATTTCTAATAATAATCGTAGTAAAATGGTTGATCAGTATGTGTCGTATTGGATATATTTTGTATTTAGGAAAAGTTGCTAGATGCTATTTAGTTTTCTTATGGCTGAAACAAATCATTAGGGGTTTATATTCACACCATATATCCTCTGCCACAAATTACATTTATCTGCAGGTTTTACACATCTATAGTTTTTGGTAATCCCCAAGTTGTTTGTCCAAACTCTCTCAATATCAACTGCATACAATTGTGGATAGTATATATAAAATATGATGACGTTTCTTCGTATGAAACTATTTTACTTCTCTGAACTGTACAATTATTAGGCGTAACAAGTCGTAAAAAACGACAACCAACATTGTCCGCCATATTGAAATATGAATTGACTCACCAATCGTTTGCACCACTACGCTAGCCGTCCTTTTTTAATTTATTTCAGTTTCTTTTCTACTTGTTCTTACACTTGCCGCTGATGAACTATTAGGCTTAGCAGAGTTACTACCGAGTGGTGACAAGTGTGCGTAATGTAGGGATGTGTCTTCGAGTACGTCTTGTCGCCGCGGGTAGAGAGTGTCAGGGGTCGGCCGACTGCTATGGTATTGTTGTACAACGATATACCCTTAGGGGAAATTTGCCGGGATTGGGACCCGTAATGATAAATTTGAATATAGACGCGAAAACAAATGTAATTGATGTAAACAATAAACTAACATAGAGTTTATATTTTATTTAAAAAAACAGAAAACTAAATGAATTTCAAAAACACAAAAAAGCAGTCCAATTGTGGCCACGGTTTACTCGATTGGACCACCCAATGTATTCGATTGGACCAAAAGTAAAATGATTATTTATAAGACTAAGCATAATTATGAATTGATACATAAGTAGCATATAGTGTTCATTATAACAATAATAGTTAGTATTAGTTAAATGCAATATACTAATAAATACCAATGTTCATAATATTTGTAGTTCCATCCACTCTACACAATGTCCCATATCTTCTTCGACTGGACAAATAAACAAATTATGCAGACCAAACTTTGAATTAATACGAATTAATAAAATATAGTGTTCATTAGAAATATAAAATTAATCAATAATTAAATTAAATGTTAACAGGCCCTAATGTTCGTAGTCTTATGTCAATGGCTCCGGAATAGGCTAGCGGAAACATCCCTTAGAGCCCATCACATGTTCTGTCTCGCAATTGCATGCACTGACACCATAGATTATTTTACCATATCCATTACTCGTCGCACTATGCCTGGGTATATTTTACCATCGTACAAAGTGGTGCACCATTGACCAGTTCTGCAGCCTTCGATGTCCTTGATGAGCTGCAATCGCCTGGGTGGATTATAACTGTTGTGTGCTCTCGATTGAGTTGCAGTGGTCTTAGAAATACTGGGCTCTTGGGTGGGTAGACGTAGCTATCTCCGGTCCGACATTGCTTTGTTTAGCAAGTTTCTTTCTTCGGTGGGCATAACTCTGGTACAGCTTCCACGGCAACAGCTGTCAGTGCTGGAGCTGCAACAGCTTGGGTCAGAGGTGGCGTAGGGTTGTGCTCTTGTGCAATCACCATGACAACTGCTGTCCGTGCTGGGGTCAGAGGTGGTATATGATTGTGCTGTTGTGCAGTCACCGTGGCAGCAGCTGTCAGGGCTGGAGCTGCAACAGTTTGGGTCAGAGGTGGCATGGGGTTGTGCTATTGTGCAGCTTCCGTGATTACATTAGATACCGCAGCAGCAGCGAAGTCGGAGTCTTAGAATACGTATATGGTCAATGACCACATACCTGCCTTCCTGCCACTAACAACATTCTGGACGAATGCACACTTCTAATGATGATATACCCTTATGTAGGTCCCTGGTCCAATTGTGGCAACTGCAGTGGTACATTCGTGGAATTTCACGTGTTAGAAATATAGCATTGTCATCACAAGCAGACGACATCCACTTTAACATTCTTATTATCGCAACATACGTTGGGCTCCTATACTCTTACTGGACACACATTTTCGCCAGTAAGTATGACCAAGGGTTCTCTACTGATAACTGATCGCGGCCTGATTATTATGTCGGGACACATAAAACCTACTTTCGGTCATAAATATTTAAAAAGTACTGTTATTTCGATAAAACTTACTGTGTCATCCGAAATGCCGCTGATAAATGACATAATTGATAGAGAATGCCACTGTATTCAGTGATGTGGAATATACAGCACTGGTCCGATCGAGGAACTGGTCCAATCCCGGCAACTCTCCTCTACAAGCGTCATAATAATATAAAATATAATAATGCAAAGGCAGATTGGGCAAAGCTTGTTTAAAGGTTAGTAATAACCCTCATTTATTTATTATGTTTGCTAACATAAAAAAATATATGACTGCTTTCATCAGTATCTTTCATTGTCAATTCATTTTGTGACGGTAAAGATGATCGATGGTACCACCACGCTCAACCACCTAAATTGACTCAGTCTCCAACAAAAGAGAGCTGGCATCCGACTTGTCGTGTTTATAATACCTCACATGGCCAGTCGCCTTGGACCTCAGCCACCAACTTATACCCCTCGCGAGACCCTCTCGGCGCACGAATTCCGAATCTTTTCAACTATCCCTAATCACTAAACAATTTATCCAGTTCAGATTCTTCCCCGTACAATAACCAACAGGAACAACCTACCAGCTAACGCAGCTACAGCGCCAAGTTTGGAGATCTTCATACATATAATATCCAGCTTACAACATTATTTCATATTGCATCTTTCACGCTATCAACTTTCATCTCATTAAATTGCACACACACACACACACACACACACACACACACACACACACACACACACACACACACACACACACACACACACACACACACACACACACACACACACACACACACACACACACACACACACACACACACACACACACACACACACACACACACACACACACACACACACACACACACACACACTGAGTTTGTAAGCCTTGGAGAGAGGATTGACTCGTACCTTCGAGAGAGGGTTGACTCGTACCCATGTGAAGAAGAAGACGAAGATTTAGGTACAATCCTATAACAGCGCTCAGCAGTTTGAGCGTATCTATTAATTGAAGCTCACAACACCATCATTAATTACCGTCCCCAATTCCCCCTGTAACTGGACTTATCACAAACACTTTTTTAATGAAATATCAGAGACGTGTGTAAAAATATTAGTTTTAGGTATTAATTGTTTAACAACAAACCACACGAACGACGTCACTTGTTAGTGCTAAACATGTCGTAACAGTTCACGTGACTATTAATTTTAATAATATCTGAGTCAATTGTATCCTTTCCAGGAGTACGAGTTGAGTGCGCCCATATGCCGGTAAATGGAATCTATCTGGGTGCCTCTGGAGTCGGGAACGCAGATCTTTTCCGCGCTACACAGTCGCTCCACCTACAACG
>OY759273.1:11039065-11064065 GCA_963662155.1 Lamellibrachia columna
TGCTTTGAAAACCTTCCGCTTTTTTCCGATTTCCCCGGTGATCGCAGCGCCACCCGAAGTGAAAATAAAATTGGCACCAAGAACGACACCAAGTTCCGGTCATCTCTTGGTGCTGAGACACTGTGCAACCTGCTGCAGGTGAAAGTGAACACTGACTATGACTGTCACATGTTCCGGCCAACTAAAGACCTTCTCGACAGGGCACGACATGCCACCGGCATCTACAACAACCACAGACCAGCTGCTTGAGACCAGAGTGTGGGAATGACACTGAACTGTGGCAGCATCGACTCATCCACAGACCCGTCCACCCGTATTTTGGACTGGTAAAATGCGTAAAGTGCGTTTTTGGACGGTTAAGATTTATTTTGGACGGACTAGCCCGTCCATGTCGTTTTTATAATCCGACATACCCGTTATCCAACGCAATGCTAACTACAACGTGTGGCAAATTCAGACTGTGAGAAATAGGTCAAGCCAATATAATTTTCTTGGAAGCCGGTCGCCCGCCAGTAACTACATTGTATCCACCTGCCACTCAACATCTTTGATGTGTGTGGGGGGAACCCAAAACAAACAGAACTTAATGATTTTACATGTTTGTACATAAAACATCATAAAAACAATACCGCTCAACATGTTTGTTCATGTTTGCTTAATTTATGTTAAAGCTTACACATATGGCTACATTTGTCCCACTGGATATAGGGACATTCAGCAACTCATAAATTATCTAGTAGCAGAGTGAAATATGTTTATTATTTACTTTGTGTTTTGATACTCATTTTAAAAATCGTCAACGTTTGACATGGTTCTACAAAAACCGTGATGCAAACAAAACTGTTCAACGTATTTGATTCATATTTGCTTTATTGTATAGCTTACATCTTTGGCTACATTTTCACCAATGGATGTAGGGACATTCAGCTGCTCTAAAATTGTTTGGTAGCAGGGTGAAATCTGCTTTCAGTTGTGATGAAATGTTTAATTTCAGATAGTAATGTTCCCATGATTACCTAATGTGTAGTAGTTATTATCATTCTATTATAGAAAATAGTATCTTAGCAACCAAAAAAATGATACCTCATTCATACTTTTAAGATGATAATTTGCAGAGCTATGATGTTTTAATTGTGGGTGGTACAGTATTCCCAGGCACTGAATGGACTCACGTTAGAAGACGATCTATGTGTGTCAGTTGTTATTTTGAATTATTAATGATTATTATTTATGATGCAACAATATGTACAGGTAAATGTATTGGTAGTCTTTTAAGACTTAGTCAAATGATTATGTAAGTAAATATACATATATATTTTTATCGTATTGTTAACTTGATTATATATGAATATCATACTTACATTTTTGATCACGCGACCGAGCGTGCGATCGAGTGCGCACATCCATTTTGTTACATTCTGAAAACATTTTGGACTGGCAAAAATTTGATCCCAGATGAGCCCGTGTGGCAGTGGCTAGTTTTAGCAGTTATTTTAAATTGTACGCCATGTTTGTTATTTCATTGGCATTGGTCGCACTTTTTTGTTGTACATTTTTGTTTTCCACATTTTTTCAATATAAAATTTGGTTGTTTTTCCGAGCAAAAAGTCTTCTGTGTTTTTTTTACAGTAAGAGGAAGATCTTCTGCTTTTTGTTTATAAAATATTGGCAGGTCTGGGAAGTGTATTCACCATTTTCCTCCTTGGAAGTATATTCACCATTTTCCTCCTTGGAAGTATATTCACCATTTTCCTCCTTGGAAGTATATTCACCATTTTCCTCCTTGGAAGTATATTCACCATTTTCCTCCTTGGAAGTATATTCACCATTTTCCTCCTTGGAAGTATATTCACCATTTTCCTCCTTGGAAGTATATTCACCATTTTCCTCCTTGGAAGTATATTCACCATTTTCAAACTATGTCACTGCGTCTCTCAATATATGAAAACATGGTTGTTTAGGCGAACTTTGAAGGAGGTCGGTATCACGAGCTATAGCAACCGAGACACTGGCGCACGCTCATTGGTCATAATTCAAATAGAGACGTCACAATATGTATCTATCAATTGCTTGGGCCAGAAATCCCACGAAAAATATGGATGGATGATGCAGCAGTGCTGTCATCCATCACATACAGCACAACAAATAGGGATGGATGATGTAGCTTGGCTTGCATCCATTTACTATAGCACAGTACCTGTTTCGTGCCACTTTGGCAAACTTCTCTTTGTTCTGGTATAGCTAATACCTTTTGTTCATATTACTTGGCGATTGTGGTGAGGTATGGATGGACGATGAAGCTCGACTGGCATCCACCTTCTGCACTACAAGGTCCATTTCATACAATTACGGCACACCTACCTTTAGTCGGTATAGCTATCCATATTAATTTGAAACTATTGTGAGGGATGGATAATGCAGCTTGACTGTCATGGTTATTATATGGTGGATGATGCAGTATGGCTGGCATCCCTCTTATGCAGCACATTGTCTATTTCTTGCTGCCGTGGCACATTTCTCGTTAATGTGGCTAGTACGGTTTATCCACACTAACTGGTATTGTTGTGAGGACTGGATGATGCAGCATGGCTGGCATCAATATAATATACTACGGTACATAGTATATTTTTCTTTAGGCGTGAATAGTGATACAGCATCTATATACAATTTGGACCACAATTGGCTGGCATCCATCTTATATATCATATCACATCAATACTGGTGAACATCTTGGCACAGTGCATTGCTTATTCACACTCTAAATATATTTTGTAAATCAATTTTCATTATGCATCGTTAAAACCTGTTGACATTAATGTGCCAGGTTGTTGGTAGCTAAGTTGTGTTCACAGCCACCTAGCCATGGCATAGATGCAAGCAATACATAGTAGTTCATTAGTTTGGACTTCACTGAATACATAAGCAGCTTCTTTGGAAGAACCCTGGGTGAGCCTGGGGGACAAATGACCGCCACACCTTCTTTACTGTTATTGTCATTTAATAATTGTTTTGCTCGATGAGATTATTTGTGTTAGCTGTTGACAACGATCTCAGCGATATACATGTATAACATTGTTTTCACAATGAGCTTGTTGATGGTAGCTGCTCAGCTATTTCATCGATATACATGTGTTATGTTTTTTTGTCGGTAGAATTACTAAATGACCTTTACCAACAGTTACTTGTTGTCAGTGTTCCTTTCCGTAGCAAACGAGCTCAGGGTTCTTCCATTAAGTAAGCCTCAACAGGGCATACATATGGATTAACCAACTTTATTATATGGTTCAGTAAATCGGCCAACTGTTTTAAAAAATGGCGAATGTTATTACATTTTTATATATCGAAATGCCTACACATAGCATATGGAAACGCGGACGTGGAAAATACAAGCACGGAGGCCATATTGTAAGAGTGCTACATTAGGCTAAACAGAATACTATGGATACAGAATTAGTTGATTCCAACCTTAGTTACGAAAGATGCAACATAATGTGGTTTGACAAAAATAGTGACGAGAGAATTTAGCGCAGACCAAATAAACGTTTGTAAGGCATTGAATGGCTATGAAGATCTATATTGATATAAATGTGCCATTCAAACTTAATGAAGGTACCAAACCAGAAGACACTAAGCCGTGTTACAACGGAACAGTGTAATATGGATGTGGGAAACTACCAATTCTCAGACGGGACAATAAATACATTGAACAAAATAGATAATGATTATGTGCCAGCAGTGTGAATATGTTTACTATAAAATCGACACATAGTTGATCAACTATGAACAAATATTGCACTCTCGATCAGCCAATGGTTCCATTTTCCATTCGCCATTTGGAACGTGTTGCTTTGTACAACAAGCGTGTTAATCTTGTTAGGATTTCAGTCACAACAATTTGGTTTAATTTCAGTCTTACTTAGCTACTTAATCCTCTTGGCCCCTTCAGGAGCATAGGGCGTCAACCATGTTTCTCCACCTCACTCTCTTCTTGACCAGAACGTTGACCTCTTGCCATGTGACCTTCACTTTTCAAGATCTTGTAGTGTGGAGGGTCTCAAAGTTCAAAGTTGCAGCAGAGAGTTTGCAGAAGAAAATATCTATTAAAGTACCGTTTGAATTTGAACATCTTGTTGGTAACGTGATTCGTGGATATATATAAGTTCATTAAGTGTCAAAGAACTGTGCAAAAGTTTCCTTTTCATTCAATTTCAATAGGTTGATATTAAAGTCGCCAGCGATTATTAATTCACTATTTGAATTTACTAACTCAGGTAAGGAAGTAGCATTTTCCTCTATGGAACTCTCATAATCCATGATGTTTTCTTTCGGTGGTCTGTATACATTACCTAATACTATATTATTTGATACTAGCGCTCCGCCTATTTCAATAAATTGGCATTCATATGTTTCTTACCTACAAACTTGTTTTACTTGGTACTTTAATATTTTATTAAGGTAAACAATTAGGCCACCTTTGTTGCTGCAAGACTTGCTATTTATGAAATTTTCAGATTCAAGAATGTAAAAGAAAATACAAAAATGTTGCATTTCAACTTTGCAAATTATTTATATTCGCTAAATAGCATATAAAGGGAGCTACATTTATTTCAAGGTCTAATGATGAAGGTACATGCATGGAAACTTTTAGGTTATCGTATCTTGACCCATTTGAATGTTAATATTCTGACTGTGATCCAGTGTTTTTCATCGCGTTGTTATGTAATCATGTTGTTCTCGTTGGTTTGTCTGGAAATGCGGTTGTGAGTAAAACACAATACACAACAATATAAAATGCTTATATTGTGTTAAAATCCTTGGGACATCTCAGCTCGGCAGCGCACCGTAACAAAAGAGATTAGGCACTTTCTAATTTCGAGAAGCATTTCCAGTTGTAAACAGTTGGATTGTTACGCTGAGGATATATGGAGGATAAGCGAGTTTCAACAGGTAGATTTTTAGTTTACGGCGAAATGTTATTTTATTTCCTGTGGACTTAATGATAACAGGGAGTGAGTTCCTTAGCATAATCGATGGTGATAATTGTGGTTTGGTGACACACATCAACGCATAATAATCTCACTGCTTTCTAGTCACACGCTGATAACAACCGATATTGCCGATAGGAGGAACTACACAAAATACAATATATTCATATAAAGACCAGGTTCTCGCCTTTGCAGTTGCCTGTTTTAATAAAAAAATTAAAACTTGCTCAACATTTTGTCTGGTGCAGAACATATATGTTTGCTGCGGTTTTATAATTAATAATGAATCGGTGTGCTAAAGTGAACTGTTAAGTTGCTACGCGGGAAAGCCAATAGAGCGATACGAACTGGCAAATAGATATGGAAAAAGAAACGTTATTTAAAATAGTTGGACAAACTGGCTGACGGCGTGTAGATGGACACTCGACGAACAACAAACCACTACATAACTATTCGCCGGTGTTCTGTGGTTGGCTATGACAGTTAGAGGGGTGTGTTCGTGGTGTCAAACTAACAATGCAGTCCGCAGCGAACGTATTACCCTTCAGCTTTGACTTCAGCTGTAATCAGTTGATGATCAGGACTGAACAAGACTTGAACAATCTGGTATTCATAGGTTGTTGATTTACATGGCCCAAAATGTTGTTGCCAGAATCATATTAAGCCCCATCATTTTCTTAGTGTTCTCAGCAAATGCAATTGAAGGCACGTATGTACACACGTGCATGTAGCGAGCTAGTTGTTGGACGACTACACGGTGATCGTAAACACGCACAGCCAAATAAATACATTCAATTTATACCGCGCCCCTTCGTACTTCGTTGCTCAGGGCGCGCTACTCTTTGCCCCCAGCATACCTATTTACGCAAACACCATATCAACCAAGCCACTACAAATGCTACGCGAAAGCTGTTTGTTCGTATGATTTCTCCATAGTAATATCATCACTGTATATTGCCAGGGACTTATTTACAACTGAGTGAACTGAGTGGGTCGAAAGAAATTGGTTATGTTACGAAACGGCAGCGGCTGTACTCGAACCCCGGCAGTTTTGATTGACAGTCCGCCGAGCTAACGTGTCACACGCTACCAAGCCACATAGCGTCGTTGAAGGGTCTTTTTCTAGATATGGATGACATCATACATAAAGGTAGAATCACAAGTCAAGGGTCTACGCGGATTGCGACCAGGAGTCACGCAGAAATAATACTTGCACAAAGCTGAATACCCTGCTTGGAAATTTAAGCGCAGAATTACAAGCAGAATAACCCTGCTCGCAGAGCCAATAGTGTGTTTTCGTACTTACTATTAGCTGGCAGCACAATCGGGGTGAGACTTTGGACTGTGACGGCGCTTCCTTCTGTAGCGGTGAGCGGTCGTCGGTCCTGTATTCAGTCTGTCTGTCTGTATCAGTGGGGCGTATTTACAGGATGGACTATTTTGGGTGTGGCTATTGTGCGGATGGTGACTATTGCGCGGATTAACCGTGAATGCGGACTATTTACATATGTGCTCCGCACTACAATATTATAAAAAATTATGTTGCTGCACCAGTCCAATGCATTAAGCCGCATCATATTACCTCAGTGTTCTCAACATATGTATATAAAGGCACAAACATAGACATTACTTGTCGCGTGACTACAGTGTCACCTTCAAGACGCACGGGGGGAGCGTCGTTCATAAATAAAGGGAGAAAAACAAGTACAGTGAATTGTTTACGCGACTAGTCATGGAACGTTGAATATAGAGAGGTATGTCTTCATCACAACCAATCCATTGGACTAACGCAATGACGTTTGGCATGCCGAGTGTTGCATTATTTTATCAGACATCAGACTAACGGTTCGCCATTTGCCTTCCAGATGGTAGTGCGGTCCGCCGCAAACCAAATGCCTTTATTTTCATAGGTCCTTTCATAGGTGAAGGTCCCTTCGTTTGTGTATCGATCTGTAAAATGTTGTTTTACATGATTGGCTTATTTCTTTGTAATCACATTTTATTCCTTTACTTACGTTGCTCGTATGAACCTTAGGAAACAATTAATTAGTCATTCACTCAACGTTATCATATTTTATTAATTTATTAACCTCCTGATATCCAATCGACACCGATCCTTTATTAATGTTACCTTATGTCCTTTATATAAATATTTTCTTGAGTGAAATAAATATTCCCATCAAAAGTGTCATACCCATTCAATATATCATACACTTAATTTTATCTCATATCAACTTCCTTGTCTCTAAGGTGGTTGTTAAACCATATTCTTTTAGGAGTTCTTAACTAAGGTCTCTCAGTTCTGGAATTATATTCGTTGTCCTTTTTATTCGTTCAAGCGCAAATATATATATATATATATATATATATATATATATATATATATATATATATATATATATATATATATATATATATATATATATATATATATATATATATATATATATATATATATCCTTCTTACGATATGGTCTCCGAGCTTGTATACAGTATTATAAAATTATATTTCCAATAAAAGCTGAAATGCCACACAGGTCTGAAACTTTCATATCACAACTTATTGCTACTTCTATGTGTGTAGACATTTCAATTTCCAAACATTTAATAACATATGATGTTTGTCAGACTATTTAAATGTTTTGTAAATGTTGTTTATAATCACCATTTTAACCTTTCTAAAGATGTTCTTGTCATCCGCAAATTTCAGTAAGTTGCTTTTTATATAATCTTCCAAGTCTTTGATATATATTAAGAATAAGCAAGGTCCTAATTTCCTGATTACTATCCAGTCGATTATGCTATCCCCGATACAATGTGCTTTGATTGTAAATAGTGATATTTAGTGATCTTCGGAAAATCTAAGTAGATAACATTTACTGGTGAATCCATGTTGAGATGGATTTAGTAATTTATGCTTAACAAGGAATTAATTTTGTGAAGACAAAACTATATCTAATACATTCTCTCCTCTGGTTGGTTCTAGCGCGTGTTGAGTAAGGAAGCTATCCTGTATTAAAATATAAACTGTTGGTTCTCATCCCCTCTACCCTCTAGAGATGTCCAATTTATATGTCCGTGGTTAAAATCTCCCATTATGAAACATTCCCCTTTATTGACTTCCTTTATAGCGTTTTGTATCTTGTTCCTCTTCACTTACGATTGGACTTCGGTAAACTAATCCAATAGTTTTTGTTGAATTTTCTGAAACTATATTTCACCAAACAGCTTCATCAATCTGTTTCCCTTTCTAATTTTATTTTGTAAGCTTGAATAGATTATTTATTATATAAAATAACTATCCCCTTCTTCCTATTCGATATATCCTAAATATTACGTATCCTGTTAGTCCCAGCATCTGCCATGTCTTTATTGGTTCATTAATGGTTAATGGTGAAGGTTTCTCGTGGTGGAGGTTTAACGTGGCTCGCAAAACAAGAACTGACACATGTTATTGCAAGGTGCTTCTTCCTGTAATAAAATCAGTAATTGTGTAGTTTCACAGCGTCATTCTCGTTCTGCAAATACCAGTCCACTTGACCTAGTGAAGGCTTGTGAAAAGCATCGCCAAATTGGCCCGTAGTGTGTGTATGGTCCCTCTAGGAGAGCCTGAGTTCATTGACAAGTAGAACAGTGTACAACACGGGGTGTATTGTTTCAGGTCTTTCAGCATGGATGCGGTGTTTGTGCTGCTGTTTGCCGTGATAGGTGGTAAGTAAGCATTGATACTTTATGCACATTATTACGAATTTAAAGTGGTCTGTAAATAAACCATTGGTATTAGTTTGGGAAGAAAACAGCAGTGACGCGGTTGTTACTTTGCCACGGCTTCAAGATTCCGGTATGTTGAGAAATAAAAGCGGTACTGCATGCAAACACATTGACTGATACTAAATTAACTTTCCTTCATGGTATGTGTTGAGAAGTTGAAGAAAGTTGAGAATACTAAAACAATGTGTTTGACACTAGTCAGGCCATGTTTGTGACTTCATAATATATTTAATTAGATACATCAGGGCCATGTTTGTTGCTTTCTATATATATATATATATATATATATATATATATATATATATATATATATATATATATATATATATATATATGTGTGTGTGTGTGTGTGTGTGTGTGTGTGTGTGTGTGTGTGTGTGTGTGTGTGTGTGTGTGTGTGTGCGTGCGTGCGTGCGTGCGTGCGTGCGTGCGTGCGTGCGTGCGTGCGTGCGTGCGTGCGTGCGTGCGTGCGTGCGTGCGTGCGTGCGTGCGTGCGTGCGTGCGTGCGTGCGTGCGTGCGTGCGTGCGTGCGTGCGTGCGTGCGTGCGTGCGTGCGTGCGTGTGTGTGTGTCGTAACAGTAACGTGCATCACGCTAATTCCCATATGTGCCAGAAAGTTGCGTCCAAACATTTCTTTTTCATGTTACTATGCCAAATGCGGGTTTTCATATACATTCCCTAGAAACGGAAATGCTAACGATATCAGCGTATCGTCCTCCATCGTTTCAGAAGACCTACACTATTTCGCGGATGCTAAACAACATAGTTTGTGTTATGATTGCCCCTAAGAAATATAATAAATGTGATGATACCTCAGCGTCAATGTGACGCTCCGTCGAAGTCGACTGCAGTGTGAATGATGTCGTTCGTGCATCCTGGCTGTGGATGATATTTTCCAAACATACATACTTGCAAGATCGCGTTCTAGCAACCAGCTCAAATCACTATTGACCGTTATGTTCTCGTGTTTTTGTCGGTGCATTTGGTATATTAATTGTCGTCTTATATATGATTTCAAATAGCAGAGTAATGTTAAATTTCATATGAAACGCAAGCACAGACTAATAAAAAATTCGCCGCATAATATCGTGTTGTCATTGTGTTGTTTACAGTAGTGGATACACAATTCTCACGAACGCCAAAAAACGAGATTACGACTATGAACGGTGTAGCGTGGTTTTATTGTGCCGGCCAACACCTTGGATGGGACAAGTACGTCCCCGGTGAAGGAAACCCGGTGTCAATATCAGTTTACAAGAATATCACCGGCAAATATATTCTTAGCACTGATGTGACTGGAAAATACTACTTGGACTTTCCCGTGAGGACATTGCAGGATGCCGGACGATACCGCTGCAAATACGTACCACTACCAACTCTCTACAGAGATGCAGAACTTGTTGTACTAGGTGAGACAAAAATGTAATCTAATGTGTCAATATTTGATCAAAATAGTATGTATTATGTGGAAAATTACTTCCAAACATATATTTTTCATGTTACTATGCCAAGTGACGGTTTTAATATACATTCCCTAGAAACAGAAATGCTGACGAGATCAGCGTGTCGTCCTCCTATATATACTGGAACTGGAATTTTTTATTCGACAGAAAAAAATACATACGATTTTTTCTTGAACATATAAAACTACCAGAATACTTTCAATATGGCTTAACGGATATGCCGCTAGCGTGAGAGCCACTTACAATGGTTGATTTCCATGTGCACACATTACCTACGCATATCTTCCAACTCCAAGGATCATAAAAGTCAGTAAAACTATACATAGAGTAGCTAAACAAAGCAACATATCGCAGCCATCTGTTCCCCCGTGTCGAAACTGCGCACCGCCACCTAGGCATGTTACTATACTAAGTGCAGGTTTTCATAAACATTCCCTAGCAACATAAAAGGTAACTAGATCCACGTGTCGTCCTACATCGTGTCAGTAGGCCTACACTATATCGCAGATACGAAACAACATAGTTTGTGTTAATATGATTGCCCCTAAGACGTACGCGATGCGTCAACATTTGCGATTCGTCAAAAATATAATAAATGTTATGATACATGTCTACCTCAGATTCAATATGAAGCACCGTTGAATTCGACTGCAGTGTGACCAATGATATAATTCTATATTTTATGGTTGCTGGCCTGTGTTACGACCCATTTTGTAAAATGGACCCATTTTGTAATAAAATCTGGGCCATTTTGTAATAAGAGGAGGCCAATTTTGTACTAAATCGATGAACCCATGTTGTAATAACATGAGGCCCATTTTGTAATATTTTCATGGGTGCCCACTTTGTAATAACATGCAGGCCTAAAATGTAATAACAATGACTGACCACCAACTAATCAAGAATAAAAACATGAACACATTGAATACAACATGTACGTCCTATAATATAGTATTATTCTTCGTCTTCGTAATATTATATATATATATATATATATATATATAATATATAATATTTTCTGTTTTTAATGTTTGTAAAATATTAAGCATGTGCTCTCTGAAGACATTAATATTTGTATTAGGTGGTCTGTAGACTACCCCAACCAGTGTTCTATTTTTTTCTTAGACCGATAATGGAGCTAACGAAACGCACAATTGCACTGGAAACATGTACTGGAGAAATGTCAAATTAAAAGCAAGAGAACAAATAATACAGTAATATATTATGTCACATATATAGCCATAGATCACAACGACCATACTGAACGGTTGGAATGGCTCTAATTAGAATAGCACACGCGACAATAGAAAAATATTGCAGACTCTGATAATTGAGATCGGAGGGAAAGTAGAACTATTCTATTACGATGAAGGGGTGGGCATGCATAATAGAGCATAGCTGGGAAAGAATGATAATGTTGGGTGTAGTAAATTAACGCGATACGACGCTGACACTTACGCCAGTGGCTTTGGTAATATTTTAACGCATAGTTAAATAGTAATTTAACGCGATACGATGTTGACGTTTACGTCCGTGGTGTAAACGCGCAACACAAGCGTACTGTGATTCACGCCCGTGGCAAACTACAAGAGCGGTGACGTTCCTGGCTGGCCTGTAGCTTACTGAACAGCTAATGTCGTAACCTGACCCATAGGCCTAATTTTGGTTTCCGGAAAGTCGCACCCTGGCCAGCGTCCTATTGACCTATTGTCATATTGCCTGCCAGTGGCATCGGCAGACGATGGGCAATGGGCGCGGTCAGGCGTGACCAGGGTGAATTCGTCTTACGAGCATTACATTTCTAGGAATGTTGGTATTTAAATACTGTTGTTACCAGTGCCAATTAAACTTATATATATGGCGTCAATTTTAATAAACAGTCTAAATGTATACTAGTGGAATGACGAGACTCTCTTGGCGAATGTCCAGAATAGCTTTATCATTTGTGGGCGTTGTCGCGTAATTTGTGTCGCAACGGACATTTTACGTGGCAGTGTGACAATTGCGGTTTTTAGAAAGACATGTTTAAAATGGTAAACTCATGCAAACTATTCAATTATGTTGGGCAAATTCATAGTCAGGATAACCCCGGATGGCTTAGAAACGGCAGCACGCCAATTTCACTGAAGTGACAATTAATGGCTTAATTGTCGGAGCAAGTTCCGCACAATTCTTTACGAATTATTTTCAGACCTGGGCGTACGTTTTTCTGACACTTTGGCCAGCGTGGAATTGCGTCATCTCATCAATATACATACAGTAAATTAGCTGTTAAATGCTTACTGTACTGTGAACGGATATCGCGGTGTGTATCGTACGCAGGGGTGGCGTGGTGCGACTGCTGTCGATTGAAGGTCAAGTGTGTGTCGTCAATTGAACGATGCAGATCGTCGTGGATGGGTTGGGTTTATATAAGGTGAGACAGCCAACCGGGATACGGTTGGGTGGAGACGAGACAAAGGTCTCCAGCTACAGTGCTTCTGTCCATGGAGACGTTAGTAACTACAACAATATTGTCATTTGATTGGTCGCTAACAGGAACAGGCAAAACACCGTTCGTCTCTACTGAATTGGTTGTTAAGGAGGATTGCAATTTTAAAATCTGCCAACAATGCCTGTCTAAAATGGAGGCGTGTTACTGCACTAGCCACCCGAAACTATGCTGTGAATATGAACAAATGGCCTAGCCCACAATATTTTGTATTAGTTAGCATGTTTCAAAAAGTATTTTTATTTGATATAATTGGCGAACAGTACTGTATAGAAGCACACTCTCCATGTTTAACAAATATTTAAGAAGATTGTCGTGCACGGCAAAGACCTAGTAGTCAAATGGACAAGGAAGATATTGACTTATTGAGAGTCCAACAATTGCTCATCTCTGTGTAACCCGCCTTCCTGAGATATTTGTCAACTTTGTTTTTAAACATATTTACGCTGCAAGCATTTACACAATTTGTACATAGTTTGTTTTATTCATTTATTGTCCTCTGTGAGAACGAGTATTTCCTGATATCCAATCTACACTGATCCTTTACTAATGTTATCACGTGTCCTCTAGTTTTACTATCTTTCTTAAATGAGAAAAAAATAATTGTATCAATATTTTCATAGTAATTCAATATCTTAAAAAACTTTTAATCTCCGCTTAACCTCTTTGTCATTCTTCATAACTAAGGTGTCTCAGTTGTGGAATCATTTTAGTTGCTCTCCTCTGTATTCTAAATCAGGCCTAACTATCGCTTTATACAGAGGTATAATTGCGTCTTTTTCCTTATGTGTTACATTTCTCATAATCAACCAAAGAACCATTTGAAGCTGCAATACCACACAGCTCTGAAAGGTTACATCAGTCATCAGTATAATATATTGAAAACGATGAAAACGATTACTGTAATGTGTGCATCTTCAGAATCACACCCCATATGTACGACCAACACCACCAGCCAGTACTTTGCAATAGAAGGAGACTACATCAAGTACAGCTGCGAGGTGACGTACGCTGGAAAGTGGGCACCAGTGATGATATGGCGGATTGGGGGAAAGAATGCGACAGAAGTCAAGAATGAATCCACAAGAAACACAGTGAAGTTCAGCATTGTTGTGGAAATAACTCATTCCGTTAATGAATTACAAATATCTTGTGAAACTAAATTTGATCAGCCGAAGCCTGGAACATCGTCAAAGAATGTTTATATGTATCAGAGTGAATCTCTAGCTTTGTAGTAAAATATGGGAGATCGTGAGTTTTGCACTTGACTTATTTTCTTTACTAAGATTATACTTTTTCAAACTTGGTCGTTTACGAACAATGGAATGTCTTTCAGTGTGCCGTTTCATCAGGGTTAATAGTTTACTGGATAAAAATAATGAATTTGTAAAAATACAATTCTTACCAAAACATTCAGGCTAGTTTATCAAATGTGTGTAACGGGTTCTCTACTGTCTTTCATCTGCTATTACTTGATTTATCTGAGCGACACTGGGTGACTGATTAGCTTCAATTTGGAACATACTAATTGATGACTTTACTATTAGAGGATAGCACATTATGTTTGCGAGTACTTCAGCCAAGGTCAAGATGTGTGTATCAATGTATGGAACTAGGTTAATACATTCCATTAACTTTAAAACGTGACGATAAATCAATAGAACCATATCGAGATCATCAGTTCAGTATTTTGTTAAATATATATAAATATAAATGTAACTATGATATTGTTCACATTTGAATCGTATATGAAAAATTGCGTTAATTTGAATACAAAATGCAAATGCTATTCTGACCAAACAATTCCTCTGCATTTAATTACAAATGCGACGTTTGTATTTGAACACGCGTCTGCTGATGGTGACGAAAGATCACAAGATTTTCACGTTGTTACAATGTCATACGTCTATTTAATAACAGTTGTCGGGGAACATATCATCAAATACTGTTCCCTAACAGAAGTAGTTTCATTGCAGTTGGTCCAAAAAACATAGCCGTGACACCTGGGCACACGGCTTACAAACCTGGAACCACAATACAGGTTACGGCCGACAGCTTTCCACCTTTGAGTAGCTACAAATGGGTGGACACAACAACGAACACTCCCATGGGTACAGAGAACTCCATCACAATCACATCGAACATGGTCGGAAGAGCGTCACTGAAGGTGGTCCTGTGCAACACGATGCCAATTCCACCAGTGTACGACGTTTGTTGTGAACTCACATTGAGCTTCGAGGTTGAATGTAAGTGTTACTTTCGTTCCAATGTTTCATGATAAGTATGTTACATTTGTGTGCTTTTAGGGAGGTAAGCGGAATGATCTGATAGTTTTTTCACAATTTAGATAATTAATTGAGAAATGTATCGATAAATGCATTTTCATAATAGCATTTTCGATGTTCTGAAAAATAATATTACTTAGTTTCATGATAATAGTAATCTAAAAACCTAATATTCAGGTTGTGGCAAATGAAAAAGAAGTTTTCGTGGGAGCTTTATTTTCAGAAAATTTTTCCGCATGAAGATGTTTGCCATGTGTTGTGCATCTCCGATAAATACTATGACTTGGTATTTTATGCGAACAGTGGTATATGGTGAAAACATCAATGTCCTCTGAGCGTTATCTTCAGTGCAATATTCGTCGATATGTCTGCCATGTTTTGTGTATTTTACTTGTTACAGCTGATGTGAACGAACCTGCTAACACTGGCTCTCCTATTACCAACATCACTTGCGGAAGTCGCCGGACCCGCTCAAGCTCTACTCGCGGGACCAGTCATAACCCTACTCGTGGGACCACCCACAGGATAACGTCTGTGTCGCCGTCTGTCGGCAGTACAAGGCGAACCACGAACTACGCAATGAACGCACGTGAGCATTTTCTTGATTTCAGTTGTTCTTGAACTGTTATTGTTGAAAACTAATCTCATTGCTTGGTTTGATATCCTGTATTGTAGTGGTCTCACATATACATAACGTTACTACGCACATACACACACGCTCGCACACAACACACACACACACACACACACACACACACACACACACACACACACACACACACACACACACAAACAAACAAACAAACAAACACGTGAATTAGTGCGGATTATATTACCGTTTTTCTTGTCATTCACCAAACAAATGTATTACATTGTGTCTTTTAAACTGCTCAACATATCTTGCATTTGAATGAAATAGGGTGGGCAACTTTGTAGCCTGAATGTCTTCCTGATCGCTATTGTCATGACATTCTCACACCAAGGAAGTCATGGATCAGCTGATTAAATGAGCAATTGTGTGTGTACATGCGTGTGCTGAAATCGAATTGATGGGATAACAATGATGCACAGTACTCACAATCATGTTTTATATGTTTTTACGTGTCTCATATATTAATCATTTGTCTTATTGTTTACACCTTAACAGTGTGAGCCCAAAGAAAAATTTATATTTTTTGTGATACATGTAATGGACAATAAAGGTTTTCAATTCAATTCAATACAGCTGCTTCCACAGTCTTGCCCGTCACGCGTGTCACCAGTTCCACCCAAGAACGCAGCCCCACCAGCATTACAACCAGAGCGAGCGTGTCGGTGAAGCCGACCTTTGTTCACAGTTCCGGTTTGTCTCCGATAACAAGTAACGCTGCGGGACGTAAGGACTTATATCGTTTTCATAAACATAGTTGCTAAGAACGAATCAATAAGTACATGAAACCTGTGGCTGACATGACATCATGTGATACACTTGTAATACTTTTATTGTTTCTGTGTCACTGGTATGACCAAATATACGAGATATGTCAAATATTAAAAATGTGTCAAAACAAAACACGCGCTGGGGTATACATCAACTTTACGCACCGAGGACGATACGGCATTATTTTCCTGCTACAAACCCTCTCTATATCATACCAAGTGTTGAGATAGAAAGCACAACTATGGCCTATCCATAACAAAATCACTCGCCAGTTTCGGCCATATACCGTTCATATCTCATCATAATCATCACAAAAAAATGTCTGTGGTGTGGTGAGTTCATATGGATAGTCCTAGACTTCGGCGACTCAACACGTACACACATATGTGCTCGCAGCAAAATGTCATGCTATCTAGCTTATATGAACTCTGGCCTTCAGTATTTTAATGACATAATGTACTCCGCCCAAATAGAGTCTACAGCTGCAACTACCACCACTACAACAGTGACGTCGACTTCTCATCCAACGTCAACACCGAGACATGAAGTTGATGGAAGAAAGCTTTATTATTGTTTATATTTTTGCTCTCGTCTTTGTACCTGAATTGATGCCAGGGTGATGCTAGTATTATACTGGTCGCCGATTCTTCCCCCTTCTCCACCTGTCACTGATCTTGTTTCAATGCTGTCTCCACCCCACTTATATCTCGTTTCCCAATCCACCCAGTCCCGCCAAATCTCTCACTTCGCTATCTATTCCCTGTCCATTCGTTCCATGTGTCAAGCCCACCTCAGCGGACCCCTAACCCTGAAACTCCTTTCCACCAACCACCTCCCACAGCTCCTCCATCCTTCGCTTTTCTACTCTGTTCACTTGCGTAATTTTTCTCACCCATTGGACTTTCTCGTTTTGTTTTTCCCTCATCGTCGTGGTTCCTGGGATGTACAGGTTGGCTGATGTTACGCAAGAACTATGCACCTTCCTTTGGGCTTCCCATATATATTATATATATATATATCTCCCATCACCCTTCCACTTTCCTTCACGCATTCGCCCCAGCTTTTATTTTCCTACGGATTTCCGTCTCCGAGCCGCTGTACCCAGTTGTACGAAACTGTATATCCATCTATTTCTTCTGCTGCCCGAACCAAAACAAATCCATCTTCTCAATACTTACTCTAAGCCCAAGTCTGCCAATCATCTCCATCCATTCCATCATCCGATCTTGAAGGTCTGTCTCACTGTCCGCTACTACCGCCAAGTCGTCTGCCTATAACAACTTATGGAGAATGTCCTTTGAACTCGAGAGGCTTGTATTCAGAAGCTTGTGCTATGTCCATCACCGATATTCTGCAAACTCGAACTCGAGAGGCTTGTGTTGAGAAGCTTGTCTTGTGTTCATCACCGATGATCTTCACCCTCGAACTCGAGAGGCTTGTGTTGAGAAGCTTGTCTTGTGTTCATCGCCGATGATCTTCACAATCGAACTCGAGAGGTTTTTGTTGAGAAGCTTGTGTTGTGTTCATCACCGATGATCTTCACCCTCGAACTCGAGAGGCTTGTGTTGAGAAGCTTGTCTTGTGTTCATCGCCGATGATCTTCACAATCGAACTCGAGAGGCTTGTGTTGAGAAGCTTGTCTTGTGTTCATCACCGATGATCTTCACCCTCGAACTCGAGAGGCTTGTGTTGAGAAGCTTGTCTTGTGTTCATCACCGATGATCTTCACACTCCACATGTTTTGTCTCCTCCTCGTTACCAACATATCCAGTTCTGTCTTATGATGGCCTCTCCTATGAAACACCTTGTGGTTGTCCCTCTTGTGGAAGAATGATCATTCCATGGCTAGCCAGTTTCCTCTTGGTTCCTTGTTCCCCATACGAATCCCCGAACCGACTTTTCTCCCGTCTCTGATGTACCAACGTATGCGCTAAAATGGCTTTTTCATTTTTCTTTCCTTTTTCTTGTTTCCAATACGTATGTGTACCTACTTGCGTGCGTGCGTCCGTGTGTGCGTGTGACCGTGCGTGTGTGCGTGCGTCCGTGTGTGCGTGTGTGCATGCGTGCGTGTGTGCGTGCGTCCGTGTGTGCATGTGTGCTTGTTTGCGTTGTCTTCCATATAAACGAAGGAAGAACACTGCCAAAGAAAAACTATGGATTATTTTTTCAGAAGCTACCGACAGAATAATCCTGATTACCGGCGGTGCCATTTTGTTGTGCGTCACACTACTGGCTGTTGTGTTAGTAGTAACTACAATCGTCCTCTTTGTCAGGGTGCGTCGATTGACGGACCGGCCGGTCAATGATCAAGGTATAATGACAATATTAAAAAAGTTTTGGTATTGCCGGACATTTTATTTAGCTAACTATTTTCCAGTGTTTACGAAAGTTAACCTTTAAAACAGATCTGTCAGGTTATCTTTATATGCCCGACGCAATCCTACGATCCTCTTTAGCTTTATCAAATATGTCAGTTACTTTCGTGACCTGTCATAGTAGAATCACGACCGAGTAGCTTGGCGTCTTTTGGTGTACCTAATCTCGCGACCCATTAGCAAGATTTCTCCATACGTATAACTACTCTTACCAGTCGTGAAGACAATTGTTTGCTAAAAAAATAAGAAGGATAGTCACGATGAAGATGTTCTCCGAGCATGCGTATAAAACCATTATTATCTTACAAATTGGATTACAATTTTAATCAAACATTGCACTAATCATACGGACAAATTCGACAAATTCGGAACTATATGGATTAGATTAAAATATTTCAATCACACCACGAATATATATCTTAATTCTTTCAAATCATCATTCATGTATCATATAATTAATTGTTGATATTTTGTTTATTCTACCTCTCTCCCTGTCCCTCTCGCTCTCCCTCCCCCCTCTCTCTCTTCTCGCTATCTTCATTCTCAGTATCTCTCTTTCTCTCTTTCTATATATCTCCCCCCTCTTCCTCCCTCACTCCCTCATTCCCTCCCCCTCCTTCCCTCCTCTCTCTCTCTCTCTCTCTCTCTCTCTCTTTCTCTATATATTGTTTTCAGTAATACACATGTGCGCTAAATGACGTTTACACATAAATCGTTTGTTTTAGTTGACAATCGGCCAGAAAGCGCGCCACCTCTAAACACCCAGGCCTTACACCAGCAACCTTCTAGTTGCACCTTGCAAGGATCTCCTTGAAATTACGAAACAGCGACACCTTACGAAAGCTACCAAGAATGATATGTCACCATTCTAGAAAGTGGACAACTAGGCGGAAACCAGCCGTATCTGCAACTGCTTGGAGCAATTACACAACTTACATTTGGTGTGCAGATTCTGCACATCGTCATTTCATTTGGTAAACTCGTATTTTTTCTGAATAAAACTCTTAATTTCAATTGTATACAATCGATTTCAATTGTATACATTTGTGAATAGTGTTGAAAATGTGTTCATAACAAAAATAACAATCGTTTTAGTTTAAAACTATGTTACGTAACCTCAAATGCACAGTTGCAATGACGTGAAAAGTCGTATACAACAACCGCGTTACCCAGTCAACATATCACTCCGCACTGTCCACTTTGAATCTAGTGCAAGTGTCGGAAGCACGAGTATCTGGCTGGTGAAACTCGAGTGATAGTATATGGCTGGTAAAACTCGAGTGATAGTATATGGCTGGTGAAACTCGAGTGACAACAACAAACAGTATGTTATTCCCGTCATAAAACGCCAAATTAGCATTTGACCATAATTGTTTACTTCCTACATTTGTAAATATGCTACTGGGCCGGTTCGTACCATACGAAGGAACTGATGCAGACGTTTGACGCATGTCATAGTAATACGCAAATCAGAAAAATCACAGAAAGCAAAAGCGTTCGATCATTCGCGTGTCTTTGCCAACGCGCGTACTCGATCCCGTTCGAAATGATTCAAACGTCAGCTGGATTATCAGAACGAAGCAGCCGTATATTACCTCAGTTGATATATCACGACAAAATGTTCTACGCCAATCAAGTAGTCTTATTACCGTGACAAATCCATCAAGATAATGCACGGCTTTGTCGTCCTGAGAATCCTATTTTAAGCATACGTTTATAAAAGTCGAGTGGATATCGAGCACGGCTAGCCGTTGTATAACATATAATACTGGTATGCACGATAATAGCTGTGTGATATCGTGTCTATCTAATTCAGAAATCACTCAGACAAAATTATCATCTAGATTAAGCTGATGTATGTTGTCATAATATGAAATGCGAGCACCGTCAAATAAAATATAATATATACCATAATAAGGTATAAAATTATATTTATGTGTAGTTAGCTGTTGCCCTCCATTTTAACAAATTGATATGCCTGGTATAGTTTATATTTCGGGAATGTCGTATGTTCATTTCTTTCTCGTTTAGTTTGAATAATATTAATAATTTTAATTATTTAAAAAAATGTATTCGTTAATTGGTTATCAATATAAGTGTGTTCAATGGTCGTGCTTAAAAATACATCATATTCAAGTGTATATATTACTCAAGAATGCACCATATCCCATTATTATCAGCAGCAATAATTAGTCATTTAATTGTTACACGTGTGCATTTTAGTGATGTTAAATAAGCGAAATGTTAATCAATTAATCGGTCAATCATTTTTGAACAGATTTTCCATATTTGTTTCTCCAAATGTTTCTCGGAGACGCTGTTAATTATGTATAACACCACAACGTGTTTGGTTTCATGTGTACTGTATACATAACCAAGCCTGTCGATTAGTAAGATACTTAAGTAATAATATTGTATACGATTATCATATATTGTAATAATTGCGTATATTAACGTGTTATATACTTATAAACATTTTGTCTACGGCAATGTCTTGTAACCATTTTTGCCTACGGTAATGATTTATTGTAATAATTGCAAGTATTAATGACGGCACATCTGTCAACTATCCCATCTTTGGTTGCAGACGTCTTGTGTTTAAATTAGAATATGTATTCATATTAATGGTGCGTTCCGAGGTTGCCTGCAGGTTAGCCATAGCGCCATCCAGCGATCAGAAGTGTGTGATAGAGGTGTAAACATCTCACCCTGTTTTATGTCAAACGATTGGCACGAAAGATTGGCAGAATCAATGTAATTTCAATATCACAGGATACTTACGTTGTCTTTTGTCCTCAGACAAATTTGTGCAGGCAGCAATGTCTTGTAAACACCTGCTTGGTTCGTTTTGTTGATATTACGCCAATTTCACAGTACATTTATTTATATATGTTGAAATATTGATGTGTACCACAACGTGGGCGTTTGTTCGCTGGACAGGCGTATGCTGCAGCAGGAAAGGACAGCTGTGCATTGCTTATTTTCGGTTAGGGTATTTTAATGATGAAACACCATTGTATATACCATGATTGAGTTAATTATCCGGCTCCACAAAATTGGCCGTCGAAAAGTCTAGCTGTTATGATGTAATAACTCACTCTATGGATTTGACAAAGAGGCCTATCACACCAGAGGGACTGAATGATGTATATACACATTAACTTGATTAAGTCTTTTCACTCCCGGTGGAGCATAGGCCATCAGCGACTCCTTTCACCGGACACTGAGTGTGCTAACATTGTTGTCCTTAGCTGGGTTTTTGACACGTTACCATATGAATATACAACTATGTAGCTGCAACAAAGACTTGTTCTGACACTGTATGACACAGTATGACAGTGTATGACAGTGTATGACACAGTATGACACTGTATGACAGTGTACGACACTGCACGCACACATATGATTCACCTGTTTAGTCTGACTTCATTCGATTTACATATAATCCACTGCGTATTCATATATAAGACATGCAATGTTGCACCGTACACATTCAACGTACGGTGCGTTATAACTTATATTTCTAATATAATCGTAATAAAATGATTGATCAAATATGTGTAGCATTGGAGATATATTGTATTTAGGAAAAGTTGTCAGATGCTATTTAGTTTTCATATGGCTTAAAAAAATCATTAGGGGTTTATATTCACACCATATCTACTCTGCCACAAATTACATTTTACACATCTTTATTTACTTTGGTAATCCCCAAGTTGTTTGTCAAACTCTCTGAATATCAACTGCATACAATAATTTATTGTGGATAGTATTTTGTCTTGAAACTGACTAGAAACATGATGACGTTTGTTTTCATATGGAAATATTTACATATATGAACTGTACAATTATTAGGTGTAACAAGTCGTAAGCCACGACAACCAACATTGTCGGCCATATTGAAATATGAATTGATTCACCAATCGTTTGCACCATTACGCCAGCCGCCCATTTTAAATTTACTGCAGTTTCTTCTCTGTTCGTTCTGACACCTGCCGTTGATGAACTATTAGGCTTAGCAGAGTTGCTACCGAGTGGTGACAAGTGTGCGTAATGTGGGGATGTAAGGTAGGGACGTGTCTTCCAATACGTACCGCAGCGAGTAGATAGTGTCAATAGGTAGGCCGACTGATATTGTATTGTAGTGCATTTGTCATCATAATAAAGAGTATAATAATGCAAAGAAAGAATGGGTACAGCTTATTTAAACATTAGCAACAACCCTCATTTGTTTCTTCTGTTTGCTAACATCAAACAATATGGTGGCTTTCATCAGTATATTTATTTGTCAATTCACTTTGTGATGGTAAATTGATCGATGGTAAAGATGATCGATCGTGAAGCCCTTGTCATCGCCTCGCTCAACCACCTACAATGGCGCAGTCTCCAACAAAATAGAGCTGACATCCGACTTGTCGTGCTTTATAAGACTACATGACACAGTCGCTTGGACCTCATTCCCCAACTTATACCCTTTGCGAGACCCTCTCGGCATTCGCATTCCGAAGCCTTTCAACTCCCCCTAATCAATAAGCAATTCATCCATTTCAGGTTCTTGCCCCGATAGCCAATTAGAACAAACTGCCAGCCAACGCAGCTACAGCACCAACTTTGGAAATCTTCAGACAGATAATATCCAGCTTGCAACATTAATTCATATCGCATCTTTCACGCTATCAAATGTTCTTCTCAATAAATTTTAGTACAACGCGCACCCTATCATGTTGTCTCTTTATCACCAATATGTTATTTACCTTTCTCTTACAGCACTTTAGCACGCGTGCACACACACACACACACACACACACACACACACACACACACACACACACACACACACACACACACACACACACACACACACACACACACACACACTGAGTCTGTAAGCCTTGGAGAGAGGTTTGACTCGTACATGTGAAGAAGAAAAAAAAAATGTTCTAATTTTATAATGTAATAAAACCGCTCAGCAGTTTGAGCATATTAATTATTTGAAACTCACAACACCATGATGAATTACCGCACCCCATTTCCCGCGTGTTGACACAGCTGTAGCTGGACTTATCACAAATACATATGCTAATTGTTTAACATCAAACCACACGAACCACGTCAATGATTAGTGTTAAACATGTCGTAAACGTTCATGTGACTGTCAGTTTTAACCATATCCGAATCAATTGTATCCTTTCCAGGCGTACGAGTTGAGTGCGCCCATATCCCGGTAGATGGAATCTTTCTGGGTGCGTCTGGAGTCGGGAACACCGATCTTCTCCGCGCTACACAGTCGCTCCACCTACAACGACAGGGACGTGTTCCCAATAGTGGTGTGTTACCTAATCTTCCATTGAAAACATTAACTAATCATTCAGTTGGATTAGATAATGCATTCAGTGCATGCATTATTAATATTACAATTAATAACGCACTTTAGATCGAGTAACATTATTATACATAACCCGAGCAAGCAATATGTTAATACAACTTAATTAGTCTGCTAATAGGGCTAATTGCTGCTACTACTATTTCGGTTTTCACTATTTTCACAATCCCCTAACAATATTTGGTGGAATTAGTTGTCATTTTTATGTTCGTTTGTACTGACATAAATACAAATTACATTTAACGATAGCGGCTTCGTCATGTACACCCTAAGCGCAGTTATCTAAAAACATGGTGCGTTCTTCCTTCTTTCGAGATTAAAATATGTCACACCATAACATGTTTTCGCTTAGATTCGGTCTGAAATTACTGATTGTATAGGAATAAACTAACGTGGTATTCAATTGCAGTTGTAATCCAACTGTAAGAGTAGGCCTAATAACTTTCGAAAATTACACCGATGACATGACATGGTGTAGTATTGTAATCTTTTCAATAATCACTTAAATCGACCAAATGCACTTAATTGTAGCTTAAGGAATGCATGTTGCTAATAATTACATTATAACTTGACCAAAACTGTATTCACGTAACAACTGACAATGCAATGAATGTAGTTCAGTACAAAATTCCATTTAAACGATATAGAAGAAGAAGATATAGTTTACTCGGACCGTGCAGGTGTCCAACACACCATAGCTTTGATGCCGTATCTGTCGAGGTCTGCCTGCTGTACCCGGTGGTTGACCGTCTCTCGTCGCTGCGCAGGGCGACTCAGACGGTCAACTGTCTGGTCAAGCTCATACGACGTCAACTTCTGGTAGCCTA